>JAMPIV010002931.1:0-95000 GCA_024509875.1 Oreohelix idahoensis
GCATGTTCTGCCCCAAATTTGCACTCCACTTAAGTGAGCAAACACTACCAAAAGTTAAAAAAAAATTAGCGTAGAGTACAGTCCCTTGATAACAGAGCAGACGACAATTTCTAATGCTAGTGGCAGAAAATGGATACAAAGACAAAGTGTATGTTAATTTCACAGCTTTGGAATGAAGGAAATCAAACATGTTCCAACATTTCTAAAACCTTGAACATTCCTGAGCGGACTGTCTACAGAGTTGTGAGTAAATTAAAAGCAGGTAATGGAATCGAGCGAAAAGAAGGTAGTGGGAGGCCAAGAATTTTGGACACAAATGACCATCGGCGTCTCGCCCAAATCGTTCGGGCTGGGCCAATGAAGAGTGTAGAAAACATACGGCAGCGCATGATCGAGTTGGGAAGCCCAGAGGTATCTAATGCTACTGTCAACCGTGAGCTACACAGGATGAATTACACAAAAAAGCGGGTAATTTCGTCACCATTGCTCACAGAGACTCACAAACAGATGCGCTTGAACTGGTGCCACGAAAACAAAAATTTGTCATGGGACAATGTGATTTTTTCAGATGAATGTTCTGTTTGGTCTTATCCTGCTCAAATAAATATTTGGACGAAAGACTCTGTAACGCCTGTGTACCAGCGACCGAAACATACCCAGAAATTCCATCTTTGGGGAGGGGTGTCAGCAAGAGGTGCCACCCCACTGTGTGTTTTCACAGGAATTCTCACGAAAGAAAGGTACATCGACATACTAGAGGGACACCTTCTGCCATTTATGCAGGTCATGTACCCCGATGGGTGCACATTTCAACATGACAATGACCCAAAGCATACAGCTCATACCACCAAAGCATGGCTGCAAGAGAAGAATGTGATAGTGCTGAAGTGGTCCAGCAACAGTCCCGACCTAAACCCAATTGAAAACGTTTGGGCACTACTCAAGAATCATTTAAAAAAGAGTGGACTCAGAGACGTTGAACAATTGAAGAAGGAAGCAGAAAAATACTGGGACAGTCTGACTCACAATTACCTACAAACACTTGTGGGAAGTATGCCTTGCCGCATCCAGGCTTGCTTTGCAGGAGAAGGCAACATTATATTGTACTGAAACCACTGTTAATAGATAGGGGAGATACCAATCTTCCTCCGGACATACAGTTTTTATTATTATTTGCTTCTATGAGTGTGCTGCGTTGCGAAAATATGACTGCCATTTTTTTTGCAAAGTACTGTATATATATGTTGTTGTTGTTGTTGTCGATATCCCATAGCTGCTGAGCATATCTACTCTTGGCAGCCCAATGCCATTCTTACAAAAGTGCAGGTTTTCTGCAGTTGTTTTAACGTTCCATATAGTGAGTTGGTGACTGTCAGAGGTGTCTGTAAATGTTTTTTCCTAGCGTTTGTGAGTGATGGACACTCCATGAGGAGGTGTCTGGTTGTTTCATAGGGATGAGAGCAGTGTCTACACATGGGTAGGTGCTGAGGGTTGATACGGTTTAGATGGCTATTGACTCTGGTGTGTCCTGTTCGGAACTGAAAGATAAGACTTTGATTTCTCCTGCTGAGTCTGTTTATGTTGTCGTTGTCTTTTGGGCAGGTCATTTCATTAAAGACATTTCGGCCAGTCGGCCCGTTCGCCCATCTGTTCAGCCAGATTTCCCTTGTGTTGTTTCTGAGAATCTGTTTGACTGTTCTCATGCTGCAGGGTCTGTCCTTTTGTTGTTTAGAGGCTCCTGCTTTTGCAAGTCTATCAGCTGTCTCATTTCCAGTTAGATCACTGTGTCCAGGGATCCACTGTAGAGTTACACTGATGGAGTAGGCTGTGATCAAGTTGTGAACCACTCTTCCTATAAGAAAAATGTTTTGTTTTCATATGGAGTCTGTTTAAGTGCTTCCAGAACAGACATGGAGTCACTGAAGATCACTATATCTGATGGCTTTCGTTCCATAAGGTCAAACTGTTGGTGTAGTAATTCAATGGCTGTCTTGATGGCCTCAGCTTCCGCTTCATAATTTGAACAATTCTCACCACAGGAGTCACAGAACGCATAAGAGGATCCATCCAGGTACCATATGCAGACGCCGTATCCTGCAAAAGAGGTGGTCTTGAAAGCTGAACCATCTGTGTAGGCCTGTATTGCTGACGTTGGGTAGCTGTTTATGGTCTCCAAGGCACACGTCTTCAAGATTGTCGATAGTGTTTCCTTGTTGGCCGTTTCATCTATCAGTTGTGTTTTGACAGTTGGTTGATGGAAGTTTTCCCAAGGGGGCGGTCCAAAGTATTTGTTTTCCAATTCTCTCTCTTGCGGGAGATGGTGTTTATCATTTTCCTCTTTGGCTATGTCCAGGAGAGATAGTTGTTTCAGTCTTCGTGTTTGTTTCCAAGTGTCAATAAGTACTTTGTTTGGGTGGTCTTTCTCTTGTCTCCTGTATCTTTCTACAGCTTCAGTCAATGCTCTTTTACGCCTGATATCCAGCGGCTCTATATTGGCATCTATCTCGCATACGGCTGTGGGTGTTGATCTCATCCCTCCGCAAATTAACCTGAGAGCTTGGTTCTGCACACGGTCCAGAGCTGAGATGGTATTAGTACTCACAATGGTCTGGAGGGGGAGGTTATAGTCTATCGCTGATCTCACATAGCCAAGATATAGTTGACGAAGGGTTTGTTTATCCGCTCCCCAATTTGTACTAGCTAGCCGTTTGATGAGGTTTAGGCGCTTACATGCTTTTTCCCTGAGGTTGTGGATGTGTCCATCTAGTTTCAATTGTCTGTCCAGTTTTACTCCTAGATAGACTGGGTGCTCTTCTTTTGTTAGTGTTTCCCCACTCAGTTTGATGTTGATATGTCTTTTTGCTATTTTGTGGCTGCGGGAGAAAGTGGTGTATACAGTTTTCTGCGTATTGATTTTAAGTTTCCACAGCTCACAATATACTGACATTGTAAGGAGAGCTCTGTTGATCTTGGCTTTTGCCAGGATGGGATATTTGTCAGTAGTCCAGATGGCAAGGTCATCAGCAAACAGCGCCTTCGACACATTCAGATGTTTGGCAAGGTCATTAATGAAGATGAGGAAAAGGGTGCAACTTAAAGGAGAGCCTTGAGGCAGTCCTTCTTCCAGCGTTCTTTTCCGTGAAATTGCACCGGCATAGTTGGTAGCTATGGTTCTATTTGTTAGGAAGGCCTGTATCCATCTAATCATTTTCCCTCCTATTCCCATTCTTCTCATCTTTAGCAAAAGTCCCTTTCTCCAAACTCTGTCGTAGGCTTGCTCAAGGTCGATGAACACAGCTATTGTGCTTTTTTCCCTCTTGAAAGCCATCCATCACATTCTGTGTAAACCTGAAGAGGGGGTCATCTGTGCGACACTTACGTCTGAAGCCTGCCTGGTTGTTGTCCAGAAGGTTCCAGCTTTCCAACCACCAGTATAGTCTGTTGTTTACCATTCTCTCGACCAGCTTGCCCAAGCATGAAGTGAGGGATATGGGCCTATAGCTTTTTGGTGTTCCTGGTGGTTTCCCTTTCTTCAATATAGGCAAGATGGTTGCTGTCAGCCATGCTGATGGTAGCTGTCCCTCGTTCCACGTTCTATTGATGAACCATAGAAGTGTCTCTTTTGCTTTTGGCCCTAGTTGACAAATCATCTCATTTTTAATTTTATCTGGTCCTGGAGCTTTATTTTTGGCCAGTTTTCGTAGTGCCATTCTCAGTTCTTGCGGACGGAACGGATCATCGAACGCAGCAATATTGGTCTGATCTATGTTACGCGTGGATGTGTTCTTTAGGAGCATTTTGTCTAGTTTCTTTCTCTGTTGTGTTTTATTTACACTGGCATAAAAATTGTTGAAGACATCGGCTTTCTTGCTGCTTGATGTTACTTCATCACCCCTTCCATCCACCATGGGTGTTGGGTTTGTCTTTTTCTTGCTTCCCTCGAGATTACTGAGGAGTCTCCAAACTTTGTTCCCTTCTCTTTTTAAATCTAATTTGTTGCAATTTTCTTTCCAAGTCTCCCGTTTATTCTTCTTGGTGACATACCTTACTTTTGCTGTCCACCTGTTGTACTCTGTTTTATTTAGGGTGGTAGGGTATTTTTCAGCCTTCTTTCTAGCTTCTCTCCTTTCTTTGACTGCTTCAGCTAGTTCAGATGTCCAGTAAGGTTTATACTTCTTATGCTTCCCCCTTGGGATGCACTTTTTGGCAGCTGTTAGGATTGTGGTACACATGTTGTTGTATGTAGTATTAATGTTATGAGTTCTAATGATTTGACTGAACCCAGCGTCAGTTTCTCGGCCGTAGCGGTCCCAGTCTGCTTTCCTGAAGTTCCAGGATGGTTTACACAGGGACTTCTGTGTCTTCTGTGGTGTTAAAATAGTTGTTAAAACAGGGCGGTGGTCACTTCCCACATCTTCTAAGACTTTGATGATACTATTTTCTGCTATGTCAGCTGAAACAAATGTCAGATCTGGCCGGCTGGTCGAGCCGTGTGCCCTGTGTAGGAGTGTTGGTGGAGTTTCCAAGTTCTGCAGCAGCATTAAGTTGGTACTGCTGCACAGCTCCTCAACCTCTAGACCCCTACCGTTAAACCGCCTGTATCCTAGAGCAGGAATGTGAGCATTAAAATCACCAGCTACGACAGTTTTCTTTAGTATGGGCTCGAACTCAGGCAGACCTTTTGATGAGGTCGGGGGACAGTAAATGTTGTGTAGTGTGTACTTGGTGCTATCTTTGCCCCATAGCTTTATTACTTGGTGGTCGATATCCCCCGCAGGGTTGTTGGTTACTATGGCTTGGGTATCATTTCTGATTAAGGTCATGATGCCTTGGCACTTCAGGCATTCACATTTGTACTGTGTATAACCCATGATGGTAATTTGTCTCCGTGGAAGTATTGTTTCCTGGAGCAGGGCTACATGTGCTTGATGTTCGTGTAGAATTTTTGTAAGCTGGATTGTCTTGTTTAGTAGACCAGCTATATATTTAGCTGTAAAATGTTAAGGTTCCCCTTCGCTGACTTTTCACAAGGAGCAGGGGATTTATCTCTCTTGCGCGGGCCTTGGTAACCGAGGCGACGCCCGAGCTCGTATGGAATATGTTGTTTGACTGGCATTGGAGGTATTAGATGTTTGCTGCAGACATCTCCCTCCCAAAGAATGCAATGGGTGTGTCTTCCTCCATGAGTATTGTGTTGATTTGCTTGGCCACTCACCTTTGTGGCTCTAAAGATCACTTCGCTCTGGGGATTCAGGTGGGGTTCACAGAGATGCATTCCCCGCTAGTCACAAGCGCTCACGATGCAGGCCTCATTTCTTCGTTCTGTGGCTGAGCTTTTGCTGTGGCTGTGTCACGTCCTGCATCCTATGCCTTCACGATTTTTCCCAGCACAGTGGTTCTAAATTTCCATTGAGTTTTAGTGGCTTTGCTTTCCGTGTCTCAGGAGTTGGACAAAATCTGACGATGGGTGCAATGTCAGGTCGCATGGCACTCTCGCTGCAGCTGGGACGTTGGGCAGGGCCCGGATCCCTTCTAGGTAAAGACCTATCTTTTACCATCACCGCTTCAGGATCCTTGGTGAGGTGTATCGTGGATTGGACAAAGAAAAATTGGTAGGCAAGTAGAGAAGAGAGAAGGTAGCATTTAACCCATGAGTGGGGTTTGGGTTGGTGTTGACCAGAGCATGGTCCACTCGCCGGTGTATTGCGCCTACACCTTAGGAGGAGTCCCAAACAACTCCCGACCCAGTTATACCGCCAGGCACTCGGTCGCCCCCATAGCAAACTCTGTGAAAACGGGGTCACCACGTGAAGGTGCTGCTATGGACACATTTGTACAGGAGAGGCCATATGCTAGGAGCTTACTACAAGACAATAGCTTCTGCGGCGCTCACTGCATCTGGATATGGGAGGCTGTGTGTTCGCATCAACATCCATTGATGTAGGTGGGACGTCAGAGCCCGAACCCTACATAGACCCCATATATATATATATAATGTGACAGTGCGAAGACGATGTGTGAAGAAGAATAAGGATTTGTGTGTAATGTTGTCGTCACTCTCTGGCCTACTTTTACACATGTTCCGCAGTCACAGAAAAACTTGATGACAGGGGTCCCACTTTTATTAATGAAACCCTATCACATGAATCATACAGAAAACAATGTTGTCCACAAGTTTACTTTTTGTAGGTAATTCCTATGCAACACCATTTAACCACGATATTTAGGTACTCTTTACGTAACACCATATAACCCAGCACAGACTGCTGGACTCTCTGAAATAAAATGAAACAAAATAAACTAGCATCGTACTAATGGACAAATATCATCTACGTTATAATGCATACATATGTGTGAAAATATGCAAGTACATGCACTTAAATGACCATGTGTGTGTGTGTGTGTGTTAATGCAGGTCTGCGTATATGTGTAATCATACAATAAACATATCTCAGTCAACAATAATGCCTTCACACTCCATTCTAATTACTAACTACACCATCACGCGAGAGAAAACGTAAATGACACACTTCTATCCATGATGAAATATTCCACACCGCGCACTGGTCTAAACGACAGCAATTTATCAGTATGCGAGAGGCCTAGCTGCTCTAAAGAACAAGCAGATATATATATATATATATATATATATATATATATATATATATATATATATATATATATATATATATATATATATATATATATATATATATATATATATATATATACTCTATTCTTCCAGCTCTATACTAAACGTAATAAGCATACGCTACTCACGGAGTCAGAGGGTACGCTAATCTTCCTCTCACAAACTATCACTGATATAAAATTAACCACACTTACAGCTCACAAGAATGCAATATAACTATTACTTAACACTACACAAATAATAATAATAATGGTACTAAGTACACACTTGTATACAGCGCAATGCGACACTAGAATTTCTCTAATAAAATCAATTAGTGCTTTACACATTTAACACATAGTCTCACAGTTGAAAATAGCGATGAGATATACGTGAAATTACACTTAAAAACACATAAATCGCCAATCAGCTTTTATCAAACTATAGATAGACAAACGCTAAAAAGCATTAACTTCTAAACCTGAAACGTCTAATATTACTTTATGTTAAGTAGTATAAAATGTACTTATATGCAAGCATACCTCTATGTCAATAGTTCTCTTAGCACAGACGCAACTATGCAAAAGCCCAAACCTCAGTTGGTTATCGTACGAGTGCACGTTTTGCACAAGAACGATCTGGCGACTTCTCAGCTCTCTGACTGAAGCCTCTCACTGTTTCAGTTTAAATCTTCATCTCCACCCCTGTACCGCATGATAGCCGCCACGTCAGAATGTCAGGGAAAGCTCCACCCATCCTTCTAGGGAGCAAATCAGGAGTCCTATGCTCAGTACGGATGACATGAGATCACATCTTAGTCAAAAGTATCTTCCTAATCGACAGAACTCAAGGTCCGCCCACTAATGGGCTGTTACATCCCACGATATTCGTTGCCCTACTCACACTTCTTACGGTTTCGTGCTCAAAAAGGTGTTTTCTTCTGGTGTCAGACAACGCCGAGATGTCTAACAACCGAGCGCTGTCTCCCATGTCTCACACGTCTGCCTTCTTCACGGATGGCAAAGGTGTGTTTCGTTTAGATTGCCCATTCCCGTGTGAGAATTCCACATGAGCGCAAATGTACACCGTAGACTAGATCGACTAATTACTCAGTCTAAAATGCAACCTTTCTGGCAACACCTTCATATATATATATATATATATATATATATATATATATATATATATATATATATATATATATATATATATATATATATATATTAAGATTATATCAGAGCTGTGTGCTCTCTGTGCTTCTCTATGGTGCGGAATGCTGGAGAGTTACAGAGAAGGAAATGTCGAAATTGTCCTCTTTTCACACAACATGCCTAAGAAAAATTCACCGAATCTTTTGGCCGAATACCATCACTAACCAAGATCTGCTTACTCGTAGCAAGCAAGAGGACATGCACACCATCATAGCTGGCAGACGCTGGAACTGGGTTGGTCATGTCCTCAGAAGAGACCCCGATGCCATCACAAGAACAGCTATGCTTTGGACCCCTGAAGGAAAACGAAAGAGAGGCCGACCAAAAACAACCTGGCGGAGGACTGTGGAGGCTGAGATACAAAGAATGAACCAGAGTTGGGGCACTGTACGAAGGATGGCCACCGACCGAGCAAAGTGGAATGAATTTGTTGTTGCCCTACAAGACGCCACTAGGCGTGATGGCCACTGACTGCTTTGACGGTCGGCGGCTAAGGATCAAAGAAGAAGAAGATATATATATATATATGAACGACGAAAGAAATAAGATAACGCGCTGTTGTGACGAAATACAACGAAAGAGTGAAGCGAGCGACAAAATTTGGAAATGTGGTTATAATTGAAAACCAAAGAAAGAGCGAAGCGACGAAAGTCGAGGTATGCCTGTATAAAATCAGAAACTCAGGTAGACCAGTTATGTCAGTCTGATCTTGCCAAGAGAACACATTTCTGAATTTTTTTTTTACAATATTTTCCAGCCGTTGCTTTGGTACTGTTGGTCTCCCTACTTCTGTTCATTGCAAACTTTCTGATGACAGTGGTTTTCTCCTTCACAATTCCTCTAATCCTGGATATTTGTTTTTCTCAGTTTTTCCATTATCATCATAGACGAAGACAGTTGGTGGAACAGATTACATTAAATACTTAATTTTCTTCTCTTATGTGTACTGTAACGCGTTTCATCTGAAAACCTGGGAAGCATCAAGCACATTCCTCGCCACATGGCATTCACTAATTAGTCTGATAACCCTAAGCCTTTTTACTCTTATATAATTTTCCATAGCCTGCTAAATCTCTTCCTTCGAAATTAGTTACAGCCAAGAACAAGTTAGCACCATTTAGTTATTGCTAAATTAATTTAATGAAAATTAGAAGAAAGGAAAAAAAAAGGGGGGGGGAACCTGCACACATGGGGAGTGAGGGTGAGAGAGAGAGAAATACCAACTTACAGGATAAGAGGGGAAAACGAACATTTTCCCAGTAATTTTTTTGTGTCCACTTGTTTTTTTTTCAACATCTCATGAAAATTAAATAAAACACTTCAACATCAAAACTAAGTTTATGCCCAAAGTCTATATACAGCTACTTGCAGTTTGACGCTCAAGATGTTTTTTTCATTCATAAATGTTGAATTATTGGCCACATTTTTGACACTCGTTCATCAAAAGACAGCAGATTTCATGCTTTCTGCAGGGCAGAAATGTAACAAGAAATGATGTATTTTTCTTCATCCTGAACTAAAATTTGCTGATTCATTTGCTCTTTGCTTTTAATGTGTGTCAGATATTTAAAAGCTTGTTCAGGCAAAACCGGGCGTTTGTGAGTGCACAAAGATTGCTCAAATAGTGAAAATTGCCTACCAAAAATTCTCATATTCTTTAAAATTGTTACTTCTTCATTCTCTGAGTCTTGCTGAATGACTGATAAAGCTAAACACTGTTTGGGGAACACTGCTTTATACCTTGTTGTCAGTACACAGGAATGTCAGAGACATTTTTGCACTACTCATTTCAGTACTAAACTCTGTCATTCTCCCAAGGTGTTGTGCTTGCCTGTTTGTGTGACATATGTGAACTATTTATGGCAGGGGGACAGCACACAACCTTGTCTGACACCTCTTTTTATGTCTATGTATGGTGAATAATTCCTTCCAGATCTTACTGTGGCAGTTTGCTCCCAATAAAGGTTACTGAGTATTCTTATATCTTTTCCATCAATACCTATGTCTTCGAGGCATTCAATTATTTTCTCATGATGGACTCTGTCAAAAGCCTTCTTATAGTCAATGAAGCACATATACATACTTTTTTGGACCTCTGTATATTTTTCTGCTAATATTCTTAGGCAAAATATTGCCTCTCTTGTTCCGCTGTTCCGTCTAAAACCAAACTGTTCTTCCTGGATTTCGCTGTCTACTTTACTTTTTATTCTTTCCTGTATGATTTTGAGTAGTATCTTAATTGCATGACTCATCAGGCTGATTGTTCTGAAGTCTGAACATTCTGTTGCATTTGGTTTTTTGGGCAATGTTATAAAAACTGATGTCTTCTATTTCCTTGCATTTTGTTTCTATCCACCGTTCTTTTGCTTCTCTATACATAGTACGTATGTCATTGTCTATTGTTTTATATTCTGGAGTGTTTTTTGCTTTCTTTCTTTCTGCCATTTTATTCAAGATGTCATCTGTCATCCAAATTTGATTTTTCTTAGACTCCTTTTTAGGTAAATTTGCATTTGCTGATTGTATGCTTGTTTTTAAGCATTCACATTTTGCGGTTGCTTTTTCTTCTGGGTTTTCTCTTCTATACTGCTCCATGCTTTCTGTCAATAACTGTTGATATTTATTTTTGACGTCGATTAAATATTTCTGTTTTATATCTGGTTGTTTCAGCGCTGATATTTCTATCTGGGGTTCCTCCTGTCTTCTGTTTCCTGCTCTTTTCAGCTTTATATTTACTTTGATGACGACTGGATTGTGATCTGAATTTATGTCGGCGCCAGGATGTGTCTTTGCACTTGTGACACTGTTCTTAAATCTATGTTTTATCATGATATAGTCGATTTGATTTCGTGTTATATCTCCTGGGCCTTTCCATGTGTATAATTTCCTTGGGTGGTGTTCAAAAAAGGTGTTACATATCACCCATTACTATCAACACATCTGTTGATTTGACTGGTTTAAGTGTGTGTTGTAGCTCTTCATAGTATTCTTCTATTTCTTCCTCGCTGTGATCTTTAGTTGGTGCATAAGTTTGTAAGATCGATATGTCGAATGGCTTTGCTCTCATCTTTAGTAACATCATTCTGTCATTGTGTGTCCAGTATCCACATACGTATTTTTCTAACTCCTTCTTTATCAACATTCCTACCCCTCTTTCATGTTTTTCTCCGCCTCAGTGTATAAGCGTGTACTGGTCTCTTTTTATGTAGCCTGTATCCAAAAGTCTTGCCTCTGCAACTCCCAGTATATCGAGTTTCATGTCTGTTGCTTCTAATATAAGATTGTCAAGCTTTCCTTCTCCGTTCAGAGTTCTAACATTCCATGTTCCTATTTTTAGGCTTCTCCTACTAGTTTTTAGGTGGTCTTTCTCAGAATGCTCCCTTTCAACAGAATTTAAGGAACATTCGTCATTATGTACTTCCTTACTCATTAGAGGAGTTGCCTCTTCCCTGTAAATTTGTACAGTAGATTCTTCCCCAGGGGACAGAGAGTTCTCTACATATCGTTTCTTATCTTGTTGTTGTGATCCCATTACGTTCTGTAGGAAGTACGTGGTAAGGCCCCAATCTCTTCCACGGTGGCTAGCCATTGTCTTTTTCTATGTCCGACACGCCTTTAGTGCGCCACACACTTTGCTGTTTCGCTTTGCGAGCCGTTGATCTTCTCAGATTCCTCCACCTCACTCACCGTCTCAGTCTTTGTGTACCAGGGATGGACATTCCCTTGAGTAAGATTGCTCCTACTCCACCCATGTAGTTTAGCCAGTCAGCCAAGACTGTTGTCCGGGATGTGGCCACCGCCGTACACAAGCGGAATTATAGTGAATAAAAATAGTAAACCTAACACATTTTAACAATTAAGCACAATTTCTACTACCACAGATCAGAAAATGAAATCCCCACGGGACACTTTAACACATTTAGCAAAGAATGGTTCTAGTCCGGCGTGATTAGATTATCCAAGAATTTCTGAGCGACTTCTGATAACTGAATTTGAGAGAGCGCGGTATATATACAGAGTATGGTGTTATTATCACTAGAAGATGTTATAATTCGCACCTTCTGCATAGCAGGGAATTCAGGAAACTGCGTTTCCCGGATCAAAGGTTTGTTCGTTCATTCTACTCAGCGATGCTGACCGACATCAGAAATCTTTGCTTGCACGGGCCTCTCTTAGATTACTTCCCCTTTCGCAGATCAAACATTCCATTATTTTCTCCGTGCAACTGTCTAATGACCGATAATTGGCAAATCAGCTCGCGTGAGAAACTCAGATAAACGAATAGCCTGATTCAGTGAGCCTGCACGGCCTGTTATGCTGGCAGGTCACGGAAATTGGTAAATGTATGTTTGTTTACATGTCAAGAAAAAAGGGCGTGGATTAGATATGAGTAATGCAGTCAGAAAATTGCGTGGTTTGGCTTAGCGAATGGTAGACACTAAATTGGAAAGCAAAGGCTGTCAGATTACTGTATCAATATTTACATTCCTCGTCACAGTACGTTCGGGCTTTGAAGATGTGAAACCCTTTCATATCTCCTTTATGGAAATAAAGTTACTGTCATCCGCAGCGTCCGAGTGAATGTTATCTTCCATTGCATCATCCTCCTCCATGCTCCAATTTTGACTCATAAAATCCGCTCCTACGTTCTCTTTTCCTGGTATATATTGTACTTTAAATGAGTACACGCTTAACAGCAAAGCCCAACGCAAAATCTTTGCGTTAAATTCATTATTGGCTACAAGAAATGCCAATGGAGCATGGTCTGTCTGTACCATGAATGAAACGCCATATAGATATTCATTAAGTCTCATTATTCCATTCACGAGTGCTAAACAATCCCTCTCCACGGTCGAATAATTCCTTTCTGCTGTATTCAGTTTGCGGCTGCCATATGCAGCTGGAAATAACAGGTTCGGATTCTTGTCATCTGTCTGAAGCAGTATTGACACGATTCCCTGTCCGGAGGCATCTACATGCCAAACGAACGGTTTCTTAAGGTCAGGTAACCTTAGAATGAGGTATTTGGACAGTTGTTCCTTCAGAGTGACGTAAGCGCTTTCACACTCTGCGTTCCAAATAACCTTATCAGGTTTTCCCTTCTTTGTGAGGTAAGTAAGGGGTGCTGTCAGGCCATTGAAGTTTTTAATGAACTTTTGGTAGTACGCACACAGTGATAAGAACGAATGTGTGTCTCTCTTTGTTTTAAGCCTCTTCGCTGCACGTATTTTCTCTACGTTTTTGGCAACTGGCCACATACACCCTTGAGAAATAGTATGCCCTAGGAAGTCAAGCTTTTCAAAGCCGATTAAACATTTGCTAGAACGGGCGGTAAGGCCAGCTTCCTTTAGTCTCCTGAGGAGCATAGCGACAGTAGCAATATGTTCTTCGTAGTTGTCCGTTGCAATCAGTATATCGTCCATGAAATTGTGGATATGTGGACTTTGCAAGGGTTCTAAAAGCTTTTTCATCATTCTGGTGAAAACTCCTGGTGCGTTGTGGAAACCGAAAGGCATAACGTTGAAAGTGTAATGTCCTTTACCGGTGCTAAAAGCTAGCAGGGGTTTAATTTCCTCCTTGACTGGTATTTGTTAGTAACCTTTACCCAGGTCAATCTTGGAGAAAATTCTTGCCTTGTTAAGCTTGATGAACAGTTCAGAAGCGTTTTGCAGGGTGTTGCGGGTCTTTATAATATATTAAGATGAATATCTCATTGACTCAGACCAAGTTCAGTTAGGGGTATGTATTGTAGACCACGCACACAGCGAAACAACTCCATATCTTCATATCAGCACCAAGGCAGTGTGGACGAACTTCAAACATATTTATCTAATATTACATAGCTCCACATATATATATATATATATATATATATATATATATATATATATATATATATATATATATATATATATATATATATATATATATATTCTTGATATGCATAATAGATTAAGGCGTCAACTAGACAGTCTTTAGCTTCGCTGTACAGTCTGCAACTGGAACAATGTCCTCGACATTTTCATGCAGTTTATTAAAGTTCAAAACTCATGTTTACAATGCTAGAATTCCTTTCTTACAAATAATATAGCATGAACCCACGGAGGTGTATGGGTGATCTAGAGGTCGAACACTTTTGGAATCTGTACTGCAGAAAAACATTTAAGAGCTCGACACACATGCGTCCGTCCACCTTTAACACACACAGCAAAAGACCTAGAAAGATCGCTCACTTCTGCAAACAGCAACCGTAGACTTTTGCTACCCGGCCCAAAAGGCAATGACGTACTTCCTGTAACTCAGGATACCGGTCAGCAACAAATATGGTCAATAGACGAGCCGTATTTGATATCGAGCGGTATGTTATGAGTTTTACTCATCTACTTCCCCCCCCCGTCAAATAATGGAAACGAAGTCTGCTTTATTTCCGTGGTATGGGTATAACATCACTGGAGTGAAAATATGGTATCATCAAATTTCACTGTTAGAATGAAGTAGCATAGCACCCATGTTTGTGCCACAGAGCAGGCAATTAAACACTCAATGTGTGGAGATTAGCAAAGAATACTAACACCATTGACTACAAAGGACAGAAATTATTTTGACACAATGTGAGGTAGCTATCACAAAACATCCAACATCATAAAAAATGATGGTATCAGCCCAGGCACTCCCATACCTCACACCGTCTCACAAAACCCCTATCGGTCCCGTCAGATAACAGTAGTCAATTAATCTCATATTGATACTTAGTTACAATGCAAAAAATTAAAATTAATACAATTATGTAATAGAGATAATCGATGATATGAGGCAGACAATCAACCAATGACATGAGTGAATACAACATTATTGTGCAGTAATCAAAATTAAGTGTACCTCAAAATGATATGTCATCACCATAACATATTAATGGTAAGAGAAGCAAGGTCATCCTGTATATGACACATTTGTGTGACCAATAGATAAGACTATGCCTATGTGTTATACTACCAGATAATAGTATGGCATAATAGCCCATTAATGTTGTAACGTGCAGTGTGAGTGTGATATAGATTTGTGTTAAAAGACGCAACAATATCTGGTGAATTCACATTAATCACCTCTTAATATTACATATAGTAGTCCATAAGGAAATGTAATTAATAAATGTTCATAAAGTGTCTTTACACGTATGTTGCAATTCATCGTTGACCATGTCCGTGATTGCTCTCCATGCGATATTATGTTCGTACAAATCCAAATGTCAATACAAACAGTAAACAACACTCGAATACCAGTCAGAGAAAAATTTTGTTTGTTACGTCCCCTTGAAAATTCGAGTCGGTCATCTCAGAGTTGTGTCCCTTAATGTGCATACATAAGATCTTTGCAGTTCAAATTGACAAGATATGTCCGTACAAAAACCTATTTAAATAACATGATTTACAACGTTTTCCATAAGGTGTGTTCAGAAGTCTGTAACTTGACTATAAGCACTGTCATTAGAGCACCACATCTATACGGAGTGTGCTGAGTTGAACAAGATATCACACCATTTTGAGCATTGAAGAATTCATCATCATCATGTTGCTGTGTGAACTGCTTACTCATATTTGCAATGATTCTTTCTTTGAAAATGTAACTATGTAGATTAGTTTTCAGCATAGTTAGCGTACCCAATGTTATAATTTTCTTTAGTAATATAGTGATTGTTCCGCTGTCGTGTCATAGCAACACGTCATCATACACGTAATAGTTTCTTGATCAGGACATGAAGTATGTTCATGGGTTAGTTGAAATTCTGTGAATCACCTGTATTTGTAGAGTTGATAGGTGATATAGGGTCTTTTGTGCAACGCGACAGAACATCAGCCAAGACATTTTGGATTCCCTTAATGGCTTTGATGTCATAATCGTACGGTTGCAGGGCGAGTGAGGCTCTAGCGGCCCTTTCGTTTTTGAATCTCGCTGTTTTGAGATATGACAACGCCTTCTGGTCGGTCTCCATGGTGAATAGGGCTCCCATGAGGTGCCGTTGCAGCTTGGTGAAACAAAACGCGATCGTTAACAGCTCCCTTTCCACAATGGGATATCGCTGCTCTGTGGGCGACATTTTACGGCTGCCATACGTATTTGGGTGCATGTAGCCTTCAAATTCCTGCATCAACGTTCCACCGATGCCTGTGGCCGAGGCGTCTACTCTGAGGGTAAAGGGAAATCGAGCGTCAGGTAATCTCAAAATTGGTGATTTAGAGAACGAGCATTTAAGTACATTTAAAGACACATCGCAAACATGCGCCCATATAATTCTGTTTGGGGAGTTCTTCTCTACCAACGAGGACAAAACTGAGGTAACATCTGAAAAACTAGGCAATAATTTTCTATAGAAATTTACCAAGCCTAACAGACTGCGAACTTGTTTCTTAGTTCGAGGAATTTCAAGATTCAAGATTTTCGAGATAGTTTAATCCTCACGTTTAAGAAACCCACTTCCTACCTTATGACCAAGAAAAGAAATTTCAGTGAATCCTATTCTGGTTTTTGAAGGTCTAGGAGTAAGATTATGACGACGTAAGGTATTCAACAAAGACTGAATTCCTATAACATGTTCTTCACACGTTTGATGGAATTGACAAATATCCTCAATATAGGTGATTAAATCCTCACGTTCAGAGAAACGTTTACGCATTATGCGAACAAAGGTAGCAGGAGCGTTAACAAGACCGAACTACATAAAATTGAATTGAAACAGACCTAGGGGTGTAGCGAAAGCTGTGCAAGGCTTAGCATCGTCTGATAAAGGTACCTGCCAATAGCCTTTTCACAAGTCAAATTTTGTAAAGAAAGTAGCAGTAGCTAATTTGACAAGAAGAGAATCTAACAATGGTAATGGTTCAGCGTCTGTAATAGGCAAGGCATTTAAGTGCCTGAAATCTATGCAAATACGAATAGATTTATCTTTTTTCCTAATCAAAACCATAGGAAAACTGTAAGGTGAATGTGATGGGGCAATGATATTTAATTTGATCATTTCTTTTATTTCCTCCTGTACCTGTGATTGTAAATGAATAGGTATAGGATATGGTTTGAGTTTGATAGGTCTGAAATCTGTTAGCAAGATATCATGTTGAATGATATCTGTATGCCCAGGAACATCCGTGAGCACATCAGAAAAAGATTGCAGTAATTGAGAAATTTGCTCTTTCTGATGAAAAGCTACCACGACAAGCATGGGAAACAAAGTGCCAGGGATCCAGACCTCCAGGACGACCGAGAGTCCGTTGGGAGGACAACATTAGACATTCTTTGAAGGACCGAGGACTGGAATGGAACCAGGCCAAGAAGAAGACAGCTGATAGAATAGTCTGGCGCTCTCTCTTCCAAACCTCTACACCTCACGGTAGAAGTGGAACGACTAAGTAAGTAAGTAAGTGATGAAAAGCAATAGTTGGTGCAACAGAAACATCTTTCCAACTCTCAGTAGCTAAAAGATGTAAAATAGGTAATGATGAAAGTGGTTCAGTACCATCAGATAAGTCAGACCCCTCCTCCTGTATCACCGTTTGCAAGGTAGAGTGAGGATCAACAGATTCGTCAATAGCTTCAAAGACAGGTTTAAGGTGGAGAGGACGCGCATGAAATTGCTGTAACATATTGCTATGAAAAGTGTTTTCCTTCCCATTAATAGATAAAATATAGTCAACATCTGACAATTTATCCACACTTGTATACGGTCCTCTCCATGACACCATAGGCCTCATCACCTGGCCATAATTGGCCAGTTTCCTGTATTGATTGCAAAACAAACGAGTCTTTAATTTTGCCTTTTCTGACGCCTCCACTGCTATTTGGCATGCGTCGATAATCTTTTTTCTCAAATTGACAACATATTGGTAAGAAGTTTGAACATCTTCATTCAAGTCAGCTCCCACCAACAATTGTTTTAAAATGGACATAGGTCCTCTAGGTTTAGCACCAAAGACTAACTCGAATGGTGCAAACCCTGTATGTTTGTTGGGAATTTCTCTATATGCGAAGAGAACTGCAGGCAAAATTATATCCCAATCTTGCGGATACTTAGTCATAACTTTGCCAAACATTTGTTTTAAACTCCTGTTGAGCCTCTCAATGTTCATTTGTGAGGCCGCGTGATAGATTGAACTAATAGAACGAGCAATATCGAACTCTTTCATCACTTTTTTCATTACGTCAGAGACGACTTGAGTTCCCCGATCTGATAGTATATTTGCGCGAAAAACCCAATCTGCTGAAAATTAAAAATAGCGCATCCGCTACGTCAACAGTTGATACAGTTTTAAGAGGTATCGCTTCTAGCCAGCGTGTGCACATATCAATGCATGTCAGCACATATTTATGACCTCTAGCTGACGTGACCTTTAATGGACCAATAAGGTCAATAGCCATCTTTGCGAAGGGACGCAAAGAAATGTCAGAGGTCTGGATAGGCGTATTATGTTTTGGCCTTTTAGTTGCCACACCTTGGCAAACAGTGCAAGTGCGACAAAAAGCCTTGACATCTTTTGTCACCCCAGGTAAAAAAATATGCGATAAAACTCTCTGCTTTGTTCTTGCTATTCCCAAATGGCCTGCACAATTAATGTCGTGGGCATGTCGTAACACGAATGGTCGAAAACAAACTGGTACAATGATCTGTTTTTTTTACAGATGTAGAATCTTGAAAATTTCTAATCAAAATACCATTTTTTAACGTATACCAATGCTTAGCATTATCATCAAACATCACACCATCAGATTTTGCAACCTGAAAAAATGTCTTTAAAGACTCATCATCATTCTGTCTCTGAATGAATGAATCCTTATCAATAAGTTCCACCTGTAGGTCATCATCATTGTCCTCTTCTTTCTTATCATTATTTTCCGTCACCTCATCATTATTCTCTTCATCATTCATTAACTCCTCAGTTTCACTCTCATCATTCATCACCTCATCTACCACATTATCACTTTGGTTGTGATTTTTCAATTCAGCACGAGCCTGAGCTCTAGTTATGACAGCATTTGCACTGATCAGATGCAGTTTTTCCCATTTTTCAAAATGTTCCTTTGTGCATTCACGAAGACCAGGGATATTTCCTAAGGTTATTCCTGCAATAGGATTATTCCATAGGCACACGAGAGTTCTCCCTGTAAAGTACGGGGTATCCAAAAATACTTCCGCAGTTGGATAGTATTCCACTGTGCATCACATGTAATGCATTCACCTCCCTGCCTGTGTAATCCAACTGATCCACCAACGAACTGCGCACACCAATCGAAGTACAACCTGTGTCCTTCAAAAGTGACACCAGTTGGTTCTTCACAAAGCCTTTATTAAATAAGTTCCTGTCCATACTGTTTGATCTCTGCCTAGGTGGATTATAGTTTACAGTACTGGCAGATGGCACTGGCAAAGAATCCTTAATGTTATTTTTACTAAGGTTCCTACCCAGATGTGCGATTTGGTAGAAAAGTTTCACTGTAAAAAGACAAAAAGATGAAGATAAATTCAATAAAATCTTTTGCTGAATCTGGTAATAATGACTTAAATTTCATTCTATAACCATTGTCATCTAATTGATACTTCTTCAGTAACAAGGCTTTTATAGCCTCATAGTACATTCTAGTCTGATCATCCAATGTACAGACTGCAGTAAGTGCCTCACCCACCAATAAATTCATGAGCCCACTAGACCAAGTAGCTTTATCATATTTATTTTTCATATGTTACATATCTATTCAAATAGCATGAAATATCGCCGATATTTGAGTTAAATTTGGGCAAGAGCTTAAAAGTGGAAGCATGGTCTTTTTTCCAGCATCACCACTCATAGGATTAACCTGTGGTTGTTGAAGTCGTAATTTTTCCAACTCAAATTCCGCCAATCTCAGCTCTTGTTTTGCTTTTATTTCAGCTTGAGCTTGTTGTGCTGCATAGGCCCATTTTTTTTCCTCAAGAGCCATTTTCTCTTGTCTCCACTTATCAGCTAATTCATTTTGTCTCCTTTTTTCAGCTAATTCTTCTCTCTTCTTTTTTCAGCTAATTCTTCTTCTCTTCTTTTTTCAGCGAATTCTTCTTCTCTTCTTTTTTCAGCTAATTCTTCTTGTCTCTTGAATTCCTTGTCTACATAGGTTTTCAATGCTTCACCCTCCAAGACAAAATCTTTTCCAATTTTTACCAAATCTTTCAAGGTAGCCATAATTCACTATTATTTTGCTTTCAAATAGCTAAACAATAATGCAAATATTATATTATCAATATGTGAGCACTCTATTCAACAATTATTTCACCACTTCAAAATCGCCCAACTGTATGTAATAGTAGATAGTAATATAGATGTTATCTTAGGAGCAAGAAAAGAACAGATATACAAACAAGATGACTGAATACAGTGACAAGAGCTAAATGAAGATAATGCAAATAGTTAACCAAGGCAGAAATGTACGAATTATAGAACAAATAAACAAAATGTAGCTCTATCACACTTATGATAAGACAAGCACGAGTTTACAACATGTATGACATCTAATAACTGAGGGATAGCAAGGTAAGGCCAACAATATCACAAACAATAATGAAGAAAAACTGAATACAAAATTACAATTAACTGTATCACAAAAACAAACTTGCCAATTAACAATACTTTTACAACTAACAAACAGTGGTAATGATAAACTTAATAGCAGCAGATAACTCACAGCTTTGTAATGCAGGCCCCGCTATTTGAGAAAATCATAAACCAAACCCTACAGAACGCTTATGAGTTTCTCTCGACCATACATGATGAGGTATTGAGAAAAAAAATTCACAAGTCCCACCAACCTCCCACTATTCACACAGACACATATATGCACAGAAATACATATAAAATGAAAAAAGAACCCTGGTAAACAAGATTATCAGGATCACAAGCTGCATGTAACCTTAAATATACCAATCTGTTGTGCCAGTAAAAATTCCTCCTGATTTCGACGCCTTTTCCTCCAAGGAACGATGAAAAACACGCAGGGTAGACTAAGTTAGGTCTAGAATTCATAAACAGCTCACTCGAACCGGACTTCGCTTTGGTCCGTCGTCTTCTGGACAATACGCTATCTTCGGGCATCAAAATTGAAATCATCTAACATCACGTAGCTCCATATATATATGTATATTCTTGATATGCATAATAGATTAAGGCGTCAACTAGACAGCCCTTAACGTCGCTGTACGGTCTGCAACTGGAACAATGTCCTCGACATTTTCATACAGTTTATTAAAGTTCAAAACTCACGTTCACAATATTAGAATTCCTATCTTACAAATAATCTAGCATCAACCCACGGAGGTGTATGAGTGATCTAGAGGTCGAACACTTTTGGAATCTTTACTGCAGAAAAATATTTTGGAGCTCGACACACATGCGCCCGTCCACCTTGAGCACACACAGCAAAAGACCTAGAAAAATCGCTCACTTCTGCAAACAGCAACCGTAGACTTTTGCTAATCGGCCCAAAAGGCAATGACGTACTTCCTGTAACCCAGGATACCGGTCATCATCAAATATGGTCAATAGACGAGCCGTATTTGATATCGAGCGATATGTTATGGGTTTTACTCATAACACAGGGACTCAGGCTGGAATTCCGTTACTGTGTTAAGTAAACGGTAGTCAATACACAGCCAAACTTCCTTATTAGGTTTCTGCAACAGTACGACACTCGAGCTATAGGGCGATGTAGACTCGCTAATAATCCCAGCTTGACGTAGTTTGTCTATCTCTCCACGTAACGTGTCTGCTTTCGCATACGGGATCGGGTAAACTCTGGTTCTCACAGTTGTCTCGTTTGTCAGCTTCATATCAAATTCTACGAGATGTGTTCGACCAGGTATGTCCGTTAAGTCTGCCGAGTACTGTTTCAGTAACGCCTTCGTTTCTGTACTTTGTGCTTCTGAGAGAGTGTCGCAGAATTTAACATCTTTGAATGATTCCGTTTGTTGCAGTGAAAATTCCATGCAACTATCGTCATCTTCCTCATCTTCGGTTGCTATAGCGACCGTCAAGAGATTTTCGGGGGAAGGTACCGGTCTGTCCAAATATTCCTTTAACAGATTTATATGGTAGACTTTTTCCTTTCCTTTAATAGAGATCTAGTAGTTAGTTCTCGAGATCTTTTTAAGGACGGTAAACGGCCTTTGTCATCCGATATGTAGTTTGATGCTTTCGGTTGGAAGTAACAACAAAACCTTCTCTTCTGGATGTAATTCTCTCTCTTTCGCTGCCCTGTTGTATCGTTTAGCGTGCTTCATGCGTGCTCGCTTAAGGTTGGTTGTTGCTAGATCCAATCCTAGTTGTAACCTTTCCTCAAGTTCCAATTAAATGCTGAGACAACTGTCTCATCAGTCTTCTGGTTGTCAGTGGCCGGAGTAAGGCTTCTAGTGGGCACTTAATAGTTATGCCGAATAAAAGTGTAGCTGGTGGTAAACCAGTAGATGCCTGTGGGACTTCCCTGCAGGCGAATAAGGCTGCGTGAATGAAAAGGTCACAATCTTCAGGTTTCTCTTGTCCCAGCTTACGTAACAACATGGTGAGGCTTCCGTTGACACGATCTACAAACCCTCTTCCGGCCGGATTATAGGGGCTGGTGTAGATGTGCTAGTCGCTCAAGATCTTAAAATTTTTCTTTATTAACAGGCTACGGAATTGGGATCCGTTATCCGTCAAAACGTGTTGAGGGAATCCCAACCGTGTAAAAATCTGCATTAGGGCTTCTGCGACATGCTTGGAATCCGTGCATGTTAGCAGTATAGCTTGGGCCAACAAAGTGCATGTGTCGACTAAGGTCAGGATGAACCTGTTCCTTCTTTTAGTCCTTTATAGCGGTTCTATAATGTCGACTGCAACTCGTTCCAATGGTGTACTCACTATTGGCATTTCTCTCATTGGAACTGTGGGTATCCAATGCTTGGGTGCCACACGTTGGCATTTGGCGCAGAATTTCACATATCTGATGATATCAGTGTTCATTCCTGGCCACCAATAGTTAGTCGATATTCGCTGAATAGTGGCGTTTTGTTCCATTTGTCGGCTAAAGGGAATAGAGTGCCCCATTTCTAAGATTTGGTCTCTGTACTGCGTCGTTAGTAGGAGCTGGTTATGTCCGTGTTCAAGGTCGCCCGTTCTTCGATACAGCACTCCATCCTTAGAAAATATGTCTCCGTTGTGTCTGGGGTCCTTGGCCATGGGCAGTTTTCTAAAGCAGGGCTCCAAGGTATGGTCCATTTGTTGCGCCTCTTTTAGTTCCATAGGTAACATATTAGGTGCAGGCTCCCGTTCCTCTTTGGTTTGCTCTCTTGTAGTTACTGCTGCCACAATCGGCTCTTTCGGTCTCCCTATAACACATGTCTACAACCAAGTATGACTGGGTAGATCAGATCATCCTTTATAGCAGCTTTGATAACACCTCTGACGAAATCAGAGTGTATCTCCACCAGTGCGATGGGAAGCGTTATGGGTGCATCTCCTTTGAATACTCCACATAATTTGACGGTTTCTTCTGTCTCTTGGCCAGGTTTGACCAAATGCCATGCGACAATACAATCTAAGCTCAAACCTGTATCAAACAGACAATAGGTTTGTCACGTTCAATAAAACAGTTCCTCGCGTTGAAGGCCTCTAATCCTCAGGTTGAGAATCACTGACGTTCCTCCTCCTTTGCGAGTCTGTCTGCAAGCAACCGATCCGATTTGTCCCAATGTGCTTACCCTGATCAGATGTCCCTTGCGCAGGGGTCTTCCCTTTGTCGTGTCCTTTCTGGCTAGGCTGCCATGAGTGACGGTTGGGCTGATAATGCTGTTTGGTGGGATATCAAGTTTTGTAGAATTTCGACTTTCCTTCGGGGGTGGGGGATGGGGGGAGGGGGGTCTGGGGTACAGTATCATTAGGGTGTTGATGGAAAAATGACTGGGAAGACTGTTCTAGGTTACTTTTGCGAGAAGACTCCTCTGTAGGTTTTGTTTTGAGCTTGGAAGCTCGGCTTAGCCATTTGTGTACCGTTCAGAATTGCTTAAAATGTCTTCCAGCTTTATAGCTCCTTGTTCAGCAAGAAATCTACGGGTTTCATTTGACAGTGCTTTTTATTTGTTCGATTAGAACAAACTCTTCTAACCTTTCAAAAGTGCAATGGAGCTCTGAAAGCTCCAGGCACTTCGTCAAATATCCCTTCAGGCGTGAAGAGAACTGGTGAAATGTCTCGTTCCTTCCTTCCTGCTGTTTCGGAACAGTTGCAACAATTTGCGAGCGTTCATTTCGACGCGCTCAAGTAAAGCTTTCTTCAACATGTCGTAATTGTCTTGATTGCTGCTTCCCAGATTAACATACACATCATATGCATTACTTTTCAAAGCCTGGAAAGCTTCAAACACCATCGCAAACTTTCTAAACCATACAGTGTGGCCATTCTCTCTAATTTTTCTAGTTAGTGTCACTTTTCTCGCTGGGGCTTGGGAAGGATTCTAGGGCAAAAGACAAAGCTGCTAATTGAGAAGACTGGAGTACTGGAATGATCAATGAAAGGTGACTGAGGTGAAGACAACTCTCTGTTGCTGAAGTTAGACGTTGCACCGCGACTGTGGACATCTAGAGTCTTACGCGCCAATTCATGCTGACGTCGTTACTCATTTTCTCTTTCCCCATGTTGTCTCACTCGTTCCTCCTGTTGTCTTTCCCGTTCTCTTTCCTCGTGCTGTCTCTCCCTCTCTCGCACCATGTCTCTGCGAGTTTCCATTTCCGCCTCAATTTTCTTCTGTTCCAAATGACGGTCTTCTTTCTCTTTCTCTCTAGCTTCTGCTTCCTTCTTCTCTGCCTCATATCTATCGAGTTCTTCGTTCACAAAAGCTAGCAATTCTGCACCTTGTAGTCCTACTTCCCTTGCTTACACTCTTAGCATAGCTCTAAGCTTTGCACGCTCAGCCATGGCAAATAACTGACTGCGACTTACTCGAGAAAGAAAAGAAAAGACAAGAATGCAGTGCTCCCTAACAAATTAAGAGAAATACCTCAAAAATTTTTTTCTGGTTTTACTGTGTTACCTCCTCCCTATTTATCAGTTATATAACCTATCGCTGCTGTTAACTGGCAAAGGCTCTTAATGAAGACGACTTAAACCATAAAGATGGTAGTTCAGACTAAAAACTGAAAAAAACTATTATTACTACTGTGGAAGTTTTTTTTTTTAATTTAAGGAGAAAAAAAAATGTCTTTTCTAAATCCACCACACTCGTCCACACCTGAAGTCAGTCTTGGAGTTAGAGAAGGCTATTAACTTGGCGATAGCCAGAATGCTCTTCTTTTGCTAAGCTCACACTCCACTGCTCCAAAAAATTTGTGATTGATAAACAATCACGCGTACCAGCGGTCTTCTTGTACAAAATTACCATAGATCATATATCCGACAAAGATCATCAACAAAATCAAAACTTTATGTAACTCTATGATGCTGTGGAAAGAAACAAATTTCTAATATGTGTGGTCAGAACCCAGTAAATAGGAACGTTGTCTAGGGGATAATTATTTAATATTCCTTAGCTCACAAAACAAGACGCACAGCACACTATATCTAAGATTAAGATTCAATATCAGACGTTAGTCATTTATCTAGACTCAGACTTAGATCAAATTTAGGAAACTATAACCCAATCCGTCGTAATTAAATAAAATCTCAGGACCGAGCACCCACTGTGTCGTGCTTTTTCCAGCCTTAGATCAAATCCCGTGGATGAGCGACCATTCTGTGGTGCTTGTTCCAGATTTATATCAGATCCCGCGGACGAGCAATCATTCTGTCGTATATTTTTAGATAGGTTAGAAGATATTTATGGTCCCGTCTGAGCAGAGGTGATAGTGGTAAACAGGTGAGAAGAAAGGTGTAGAAATAGATTTCACGAGTGAATAGTTAAGGAGAAAAAGTTGTCTCTGGACTGAATAGTTTCTCTAGTCCAGCCTATCTATACGACTATATTGTAGTGTAAGACACTCTTCCAACCAATTATCTCTATAACGATAAGTTTAACTAAACACACCCACACACAATTATGTAACAACAAGACACACAAGACGTGAAAAACTATGGTTAATTGGGTATGGGTCTGACCAACACACACATGTAAGTTCTTTTTGTTGTTTATTATCATTAAACTTTTTTACAACATCAAACATATAGAGAAATCAATAACATCATGTTTATAGATATGAAAATAACCGAATAAGTGCCCTCCCCTTGTTGAGAAAAAGATCCCAAAAGAAGTTAATAACCCAAAGGTCGAAAATAAGCACTAGATTACAGAATAGACTGTGAAGAACAAGTTCCCACTAAATTACTACTCAGTAAAGTACTCAGTTTAGCGAAATAAAAAAACGAAGTTAGTACCATTATTGTAACAAAGGAAAACATTCGCTCTCACTCTGTCATATGTGACCACAAACACTCTTGCTTACCTAATCGGGTGTTGGTATCCCTTGAAAAATTACAATACTTCCTGAACCTATACTGTCAGGTGGGTTGCCAAATTAGTCCAGCTTATTTATCGAATAATAATTACAAGGTGGACGCCAAATTTTTTGGTTTAACTTTCCTTGGATGAATCAAGTGCCACCGCAAAATAGTTACTGAAGCAAGACGTGCTCTGGACGTTCACAGTTTAAAAATTAGAAGAGTAATCACCGTATTTCTAATCATCTGGTTGCTAAGACAAATGTTACAGTAGGTAAAAATGATGATGATGGTAAATCCTATCGGCTCGCTCTATGGTGAGTGCCGATTTTGAAACAGCGTAGTTTCCGTTACTACGGCTGACAAACGTCAGGAATATATGGTCTTTCGTTTGCCCAGTGGGCTGGCAAAAATTGAATAAATAATTCTGGGTAAGTTACAGTCCAGTTACGATTTCATCTTAATGTTTATTTTTCTCTTGGACCCAACCGGTTCATGAAGGAACTTTGGACTTGTAGCCACGAAGAAAACACCATTAATCCTTCACTAAATGAAGAAAAGGGACCGAACTAGCCCAAAAATCGAAGACCCAAAATAATGATAATGGGTAATGGTTAGACCGCTGGCCGCTGGTTTTGATCAGATGCTATATTTGAAAAAGAAGAACATTTATGAAAAAATAACTGCTACTATCTTATCCACCGTAAGTTTTCCGATATGGCATGTCGGGAACAAAAGGGTATGTGCCCTCCCCCGTTATTGCCTGCGAGAAAATGCACAACGCACAAAGTCAATTATTATTCAATTTATCCTTACGCGCAAAAATCACCTGTCACTACTAGCTATTTGCCGGCGTCTATTGTTTAGTCATATAACATTAACTCTGGTCACTTATTTAATTTCACACAATGAAAAATAATTCGAATTCTATTCGGTCACTCATCCGTCACACTTAATAATCTCTGTCAGCTAAGCCGTATCTTCTTGTGTAAGAGAAATTGGGTATTTTAAATTACATTACTCTGAACTACTGGCAAGAAATATCTATGCGTTAGACTATTTCACTAGTTTTAAACGCTAGGGAATTAAAGTGAATAAAAATGGTAAACCTAACATATTTTAACAATTAAGCACAATTTCTATTACCACAGATCAGAAAATAAAATCCCCACGGAACACTTTAACATATTTAGCGAAGAATGGTTCTAGTCTGGCGTGATTAGATTATCCAAGAATTTCCGAGCGAATGAATTTGAGAGAGCGCGGTATATATACAGATTATGGTGTTATTATCACTAGAAGATGTTATAATTCGCACCTTCTGCATAGCAGGGAATTCAGGAAACTGCGTTTCCCGGATCAAAGGTTTGATCGTTCATTCTACTCAGCGATGCTGACCGACATCAGAAAACTTTGCCTGCACAGGCCTCTCTTAGATTACGACCCCTTTCGCAGATTAAACACTCCGTTATTTTCTCCGCGCAACTGTCTAATGACCGATAATTGGCAAATCAGCTCGCGTGAGAAACTCAGGTAAACGAATCAGGGCTCGCTGCCTGTTATGCTGGCTGGTCACGGAAATTGGTAAATGTATGTTTGTTTACATGTCAAGAAAAAAGAGCGTGGATTAGATATGAGTAATGCAGTCAGAAATTTGCATGGTTTGGCTTAGCAAATGGTAGACACTAAATGGGATAGCAAAGGCTGTCAGATTACTGTATCAATATTTACATTCTCGTCACAATCAGACGTGTCTTCAAGACGCTCGATCAGCTTCGTCATTACTCCCTGATATTTCTTGGAACGTGTCACAGCCTCCATACTTAACCAGTAAAGGAGTGAACCAGTCAATAACCTGCAAAGAACCAAACATCGGCTGGAGCAGAAACCAACAAACTTACTGGGAGCTAAGTACAAACGAAATAAAGAAAGCCATAAAGCTTCTGAAAGATGGAAAAGCAGCTGGTCCAGATTGTATTCCAGCAGAGGCTATCAAAACAGATATTGATACTTCTATAGAGATATTATTCAAACTACTTGGCAAAGTCTGGGAGAAAGAGGAAATACCAGCAGAATGGAAGGAAGGTTATCTGGTCAAGTAGCCTAAGAAGGGAAATTTACAAGAGTGCACAAATTAATAGGAATAATGTTACTATCAGTGCCAGCAAAAGTATTAAACAGAATCATCCTGGAGAGATTAAAAGAGTCCATTGACAAGCAACTGAGAGATAAACAAGCAGGTTTCGACAAAATAGATCCAGTACAGACCAGATAGCCACATTGAGAATAATAGTTGAACAAAGTCTAGAATGGATTTCACCGCTATACATCGGATTCGTGGACTATGAAAAGGCATTTGACAGTGTAGACAGAGAATCGCTTTGGAAATTGATGAGGCACTATGGAGTTCCCATGAAGATCATTAACTTAATAAAGAAGACCTATGAAGACATGACATGCAGAGTTCTTCATGAAGGACAACTTACAGAACCGTTTAGGGGAACAACAGAAGTGATTGCATCATTAATAGGCTGAACTGCCCATGGTAAACTTCCGGTGTTGTGTCTTGCGGTTCGCACTAGTGACCTGTTATCGAAGCATCATTTTTTGGTGATGCGTAGATGGCAGAGAGGATAGTGTGATTCGCTTGCATAGCTAGGCGGGGGGTTGTCGCACGGAAGGTCCAGGGTTCGAATCCTGGATAAGCCACTCATGTCTGTTGTTTTTCTGTTGTCTAGTGTTCTACTTCTTTATTTCCTACGAGTGCCTGATAACAAACCTTTATGTTTGTCTCATATTAATTTACTGTTTACAGGCCTCGGGTTTCCCTTCCTTATGTGTTATAAATGTTTATACAATACCAAACCTACCCTCTGTTCTGTTCTTACTGTTCTAAGTCTACTATCATTTCCTGGACACATTATTAAGGTCTCTGTCTTGTGTGGACTGGCCTATACTGTATAATAGAGGAACATCAGATGTGATTGCATCATTAATAGGCTGAACTGCCCATGGTAAACTTCCGGTGTTATGTCTTGCGGTTCGCACTAGTGACCTGTCATCGAAGCATCATTTTTTGGTGATGCATAGATGGCAGGGAGGATAGTGTGATTCGCTTGCATAGCTAGGCGTCGTTGTAGCACGAAAGGTCCAGGGTTCGAATCCTGGGTAAGCGACTCATGTCTGTTGTTTTTCTGTAGTCTAGTGTTCTACTACTTTATTTCCTACGAGTGCCTGAGAACAAACCTTTATGTTTGTCTCATATTAATTTAGGATTAGAACAGGAGTGAGATAGGGATGCCTCTTGTCTCCATTTCTTTTCTTACTAGCAATAGATTGGGTTATGAAAACATCTACATCACACAACAGAAATGAAATCCAGTGGAATCTGACTAAACAGCTTGATGATCTGGATTATGCAGATGACTTGGCTCTTCTGTCCCATAACCATAATCAGATGCAAGAGAAAATGAAAATTCTCAATGAGAGGTCAAAACATGTGGGCCTGAAAATACACAGGGAAAAGACAACGATTATGAGAATAAATGCAAGAAATAATTACAGGGTTGAACTTGAGGAAACACGACTAGAAGATGTAGAGTCGTACACATATCTTGGAAGTAATATAGACAAATTTGGAGGGACAGACGGTGATATCAAAATAAGAATACAAAAAGCAAGATAAGCTTTCATTGCATTTGGGAAACACGGAGAACAAGAGAAATCAAGTTCAACACGAAAATAAGAATCTTCAACTCAAATGTGAAGTCAGTCCTACTGTATGGCTCTGAGACATGGAGAGCAACAAAAACAACAACCAAAAAACTACAGACTTTTATAAACGTGTGCTTGCGTAGAATAGAAGGAGAAGCCACACACCTTGACGTGTCAGACTAGTAAACTACAGCACTGTTATGATATGTGAGTACACACGGTTCTTCGTTTCAACGCTTTTCATCCTAATTTAGTACCTCTTGTCATGACTAGCCTAAACTACTGTCTCTTGTCTTGACTTAACTTTTTTTTATGTGGGGGAGGTGGAGGAGACGTTGTTTTTAATCACGTGTACGTTTTACCGTTAAAAGCTTCTAATTTGATTGGCAGCAGCTGTCAGTGGCTTTCACAAAAATGGCGAAATGACATACATGTGAATTCTAGATTTGGAATCGCCCAAGCGAGTAAAGTTAAAATGCTGACAGGCGTGTATTAAGACATCGCCAGGAAACATAATCTTTTGCTAAAATAGACTCTAGATGGCGTCTTCCGTCAGACGATATATTGAGGCAGCTAAGGTCAATACGGATACACATGTGTTTTACCTGTTGAGACATTTGTCCAATACTTCCTAAAATCAGGCATGATTTGTGATTTGCTCTCAAATAAAGGGGCTGGTTGCGGCATACAACAATATACACACAGACTGAACAGCTGCACAGCGTCAGTAATAAATGTGTTTACTAGAAGATTACTGTTCTGCATAGGACGACTGTTACGTGCAGTCTTTGATATCTTACAATATTATACATAGGTAATTTTTTAGTGCTTAAGGGAAAGTCATTATTGAGTTACTTCCCTTGAACTCCGCGGATAAATACATTTTACTGCGATTTATTCGTTGTTTGGGTAATAATAGATTGTTCTTGCTTCAGAATATCTATGGCCTGAATTTATGTGTATTGTTTGTCTGAGTAGGACAAGTCTGTCTTATATCTGTATATCTTTACATATCTAAGTCGAACTATATGTTCTGTTGTCTCTAGAGAGGTCAAAGGCTATTCGGCGGATGTGTCGCTTGAGTGGTGTGATTTGGCTTCGTCCTGATAGGGACTGTGTGTGTTTTGCTATGTCGGCTTGATGCCTTGAAAAAGTGATCTCAGTGGTTTTGGGGAAAGTGATAGTCGTCTAGACCTATCGTGTATGCTTTACCCCAGTGTTTATTCATCTTGCCAAGGAATGGCAGTTTCATATTCCCTCTACCAAGGTAATCAAAGATACTCTTATGAACTCTCGATCGAAGCCACCATTGTCGATAATTACGATTTGAATGTTTAAGAGAATATATTTGACTCGATGAAAAACGACTTCGATTCCTAGCAGCACTATATTCTGTAGAATGCAGTCTATTGTTCATGACCAAATCTACAGAGCAACGAAATGTTGTATGAATGACTAACTTTAGAACAGATTCATTATCTGTATTCAAACGTGAGTGACAGTTCACGAGTGGAGCCATCTTGGAACCAAAACATGTAGGACTTTCAAGAAGAGAAAAGGGATGCCCGTATTATCGCTTGATCAGTCCAGAGATCACTGCTACACATGAGAACCCATTGTTAGCAGTTCAATATTATTATATGGAAAAATATGTGCTGAACATTATGTTGAAGAATCGTTGCTAAACGAGATTAGGTTTAGAAGTCATCTGAAATATTGTTTACAAGCTGACGTGCTCAGTCAGTGACGTCAGATGATATATGTATGGGCGATACTGAGTGCTTGGCTATTGACAGTCCATTATACCATTATTCTACATGAGTGCCCATGTAACATTGCAAGACCATTTGTCCACTGTACTATGATGTATTATGGCAACCTGTGATTTGTCACTATCTGTGCTGTCGAGTGTGTACGTCCAATTAAACTTTAGAAAAGGTACACAGTCGTTGGTGTCGATGACTTCCGGTCATACATGAGTGTGAGAAGAGAACATTTGTCAACAACACGAACCCTTATCATCATTCGCACATTATACACTCCATCCATGTCTACACAACACTGCGTAGGTCAAGTTGACATTCCATACACTACAGTGGGGCAGGCAACACCATAGGGATCTTGTCAACTGATGATGATAGACGCCTGTCTTCCCGCCTAGGAGTGTTCTGGTGTACTTTATCAACATATATTATATCCAACTAAATATCAACATTATCAACGACAAAATAATAGTTTTACTAAACCAACAAGGGAATTTACTGTTGAGATTCTGTGCTTTATATTTATTTACGGATTAAAATACAAAATGTGTTGCTTAATTAATTTAATAGCTATTAGCTAGTTTATTACACGGAGGGTAAACTTATCAGTTCATTAGTAAGTTTATTAGTTTTTGTAGGCTGGTTAGTCGCTTGTTGTATAGCTTGTTAGTAAGGTGAAGCAAGCGCAGAGTCTAAAGGACCGTGTCGCGCGTTGTAGTGAAAACAATTGTTTAAAGTTTACTGGATTATTTAGTTATTTATAGTCTTAGTTTCAAGCAATCGCGGACTTCTTTTTCCTTTTTGGTGAGTACCCCCCGCCCTCACATTTAAATCCTGCAATTACTGCCTTCTCAGATGACTGAAAACGGCTAGGTTTTTTATCCGTAGAAAAATAATTGATATCAGATTTTTAAAGGTCATTTAAAAGGCTTTCCTCTTTAGTTACTCTTCCCAGAGGACTTGATCAATGCACTGTTTATAAATTTTGTTCACTGTTCGATTTATATAATACTTGATAAAGTATAACGACAGCGAATCATCAATAACGAAAAATTACTTTGAAAAACAATTCTAAACATAAAAGAATCTTCTACATTTTATTACAAAATTAAAATAGCTAGGGTTTATTCCTATTTTCATTCTACGACCCCCCTTCCTCCTCATTTTCTAATCCCAAATATTTACTCACATAATAATATCAAAAGAAATGAGGAAAAACAATTTCTCAAACACTAGTAAGCAGTGGCGGCTTTCTTTAATGTGCTGTTGAGCTGCAGCACTCCCTTTAAAAAAAATGGACTGCATACTTTCTCTACTATAATACGTAATCCGGACAGACCAAAAAATTGAGGTTACACCGGAAGGGTTGAATGCAAGACAAAAAAAAATTATCTAAGACCGTATCGTGGAGTGCTGCGAACGATTACAGTTCAAGTGACCTTTACCTCTTATAAGCAAATGCTTGTTATACACAGCTGCGTTTGGGTTGATTTTATTTAACTCTTTGACTCCGGAACAACGCTCTGAGCGTGGTTTTTAGACTATCACGAATGAAAATTACGGCACAGGGTGAAAAATAATTGCGGAGTCAAAGAGTTAACAAGTGCTGCAACGAAACACAGCACACGTGGAAATTAAATCTATCAAGCAGGACTGTTTACGTGCGCGTTCACCACAATACCGTAAAACGTTGGTCAACTGCATTGCTTTGCGATTAATTTAATGCTGATATTTTCTTGTGTGCTGAATAATTATAGAAATGAGTGAAGTAACTGTTACATATTTACAAGAAATTGTTTTTTCGCGATTGTCGTTGGCTGAAAAATGCCGTGTAAAAACACTAGGTCTGCCTCTTCCGAATCTAAAAATTATCCAGACCTCGACTAGCAGGAACAGTACATACCAGAGAAAATTTAACAGAGAAATTTACGAACATCGTGACTGGTTGTGTGGCTGTAATGTAAAGAATGCATTATTTTGTTTTCTTTGTTTACTTTTCAACGGTGATACTACATGGACAAAGACAGGCGTAACGGATCTGATACATTTGCATAGCAAGCTTCAGAAACACGAAAATAGCACAGTACACGTTAGAAACGTTGTAGCATTGGGGATGCTGGGGACAGTGGATATTTCTTCACAGTTAAGCGAGGCATACAAATTAAATATTAAGGCATCTTTATAGGATTACTAGACTTTGCTTCCAAACTGGATGATACATTGCGAACTCATTTTGAAACTGCCACTGTTTTCAAAGCGCATTAAAAAACAATTCAAAACGAGCTTCTACAATGTATCCTAGAAGTGTGCAGAGCTCAAATTGCTAGCGACATAAGCAAAGCAAAATTCCTTGCTGTTATGACGGACGACACAACAGATGTTGCAGCAACGACACAACAAGTTCTTGTTTTTCGTTATGAGCACGAGGGTCAGGTGCACGAAAGATTTTGGGGATTTAACAACCCTATTTTACAGAACGCTCAAGGTCTGTCAGAATACGTTTTACTACAACTGATTTTTATTCTGAAAGATGACTATACCAAGCTAATAGCTCAAACCTATGACGGTGCCGCTGTAATGAGTGGAGAGAAAGGTGGAGTACAAAGTATAATTAAACAAAAATACCAACATGCTCATTTTATTCACTGTTACGAACACCAGCTAAATCTAATAATGCAAAAAGCTGTATCACAAAATTCAGAAGTGCGTATTTTCTTTCACACATTGTCAGGAATAGCTGCATTTTTTTCAAGATCACCACAACGACTCTCGGTTCTGCAGAAAAAGTGTAAAAGAATTCCGTCAACATGTAACACTAGGTGGAATTTCAACTCCAGGACTGTTTCCACAGTCTATAAAAACAAAGATGAACTGAAAGAATGTTTTGGTGAGTTGCGCGAGTTAGGTAATTGTGCAACAGTCCAGGCAGCGACTGGACTTCTACATGTGTTGAATGATACCGATTTCTTGTTTTGGCTTTCCTTCTTCCACCGTATCATGCCACATGTTGATGTTTTGTATGATAAACTTCAAAGCCGCAATGCTAATTCTTTGACAGTTTATTCAGCAGTGCAGGATTTTCATCGTGTGATTTCAGGTATCAGAAATAACATTGACATCTCTGTTAACTTCCACGATTCAGAACAAACAACAGATTCTAGAAAACGTAAAAAGAATACTGATCTAAACAGTCTTGTTAAGGAAGTATGTGATACAATTTGCTTTCAAGCAAAGGAACGATTTGCGTTTACTGGCCATCTTTCCGCAGCGAGATTATTGGTTCCAGAACAATTTCCTCTTTACAGTCGAGAATTCCCGTCAAGAGAACTTAATAAAACTGCAGCGGCATACCCGATGTTGAATAAAGAGAGACTTCAGACAGAACTATCCGTACTTTATGAAATGGAAGAGTTTCATCACTTTTCTGAGCCTTTCAAAATTCATGAAATAATTTTTAAAAGTGGACTCCAAATTCTCTTGCTGAAGTAAATTGTCTTGTGAAAATCATACTCACAACCCCTATGACGTCAATAGAACCAGAGAGATGTTTTTCTACACTGAAAAGAATAAAAACTTTCCTACGGAGCACCATCTCTGACAACCGCCTTTCAGCATTAGCCATGCTAAGCATCGAGAGTAAAATGATTGATTCATGCAGTGATTTCAATGACAGAGTTATTGAAGTTTTTGTAACAAAGAAAGACAGAAAAATAGACTTCACTTTTAAATAGGTTAGACACATTTGTGTCTGGGTTGGTATTTTACATGATGGTCGCAATTTGTGAGTGTTATGTATAGTATTTTAAATGAATGAACAGTGCAGCACCCCCAATGACAACCCCCTGGAACCGCCACTGCTAGTAAGTATATGGCTGCTGAGTCAACAACTCGTCAAGTAAAATCTGTTTGTCCTTTCTATAATATTCACTTTCCCGCCGGCGCTGAAACAGTGCCACCTTTCATCATTATGGGACTGCCTACACCGCAATAACAACCATAAAAAAATTAATGGAGTGCAATAAACGATGTGCAAGGCATTTATAATTTGCATTTACTTTTTAATTAACTGTTTTCAAATACTTTATATCCCCAACAAGAACTGATGCAATGTAATCTTTCATTAGACCAAAGTCTGAAGAAACTTGGACAAATATTTCCCATTAGATACTCATATTATCAAATCTTATGAGAAATATTATTTTCAATTCAAGAATGCATATAATCAAATTCTTAGATATGTAACCGCTATGGGGGTTCTGACGCGCTCTGTTGCAGTGCGGCTGAATCCAACAGAAGCCTGCAAGAAGCATTTATATGCAATGGCAGTGGTTTGTTTCTGTAAGAATGTGTTTTATATGATGAGTTCCCAATCTCATAAGTCGGCATATACGACATGCTTCGGAGTGCAGGGATGAATATTGAGATGGATCAGTTGCGAGATGGTGATTTATGCTCAGTTTTGAGAGTATTCGTTGTACATATAGTTGAATATTATTTTATGTCCATTTTATTATTATTTAATTATGGTTATGTGTAGAATGGTTTGTGAGAGCACGTGGACTCACTTGGAGATATATATTTCTCTTCTCGCTCCTTATGGAGCATGGGGCCACTAATGTGGCTGGCATCCACAGTAGCCCCCACAAAGCATTCAGATGCTCTTGCAGTAGTGGTTTCGGTAGCAATCTGTGTTACATGGTGAGATTGCCAGCCTCATGCACAACACCATACTAGTCTCATTAGACGACATGCATGAGTGTGTGTGATAGTTGCTTTCAGGATTAGCAACTGAGCACTGGCTGGGTGTTTTGTTTTGTTTGCTTTGTTTTATTTGTTTAATGTTTGCTTCATGCGCTTGGTCACTGACTGGGTTGTATGAATAAATACCTTAAGAATCAGAGTTTTATTGTTGATCGGGTGGGTTGCGACTGTGCAAGGAGGTCATCACATATCACAACAGCATCATCATCTCGCCCACCCCATCATATATATATATATATATATATATATATATATATATATATATATATATATATATATATATATATATATAATATTCTGGCTCATACGTTTGCTTTCATATATATATATATAAAAGATTGTTTAGTTTTAAAACATCATGAAACAATATTAATAATGAATTAGTCTTTAACAGTTAAAATAAATATGGAAAGATTGGTGAAATTTTGCTGTAAATACAAGTTTTCTTCACTGAGACGTAGTGAGGATTTATCAAAGTCCGTTGATTTCGCATATTTTACCCGAAAACTTAACTCTAGGTGGGTCCTGTCGCCGTGGTTTCTGTCACTTTTTTTTTTGGTGATGACTGCATTTCTCCACATACTCGTCCAATGTAAGCCGTCAGTGTTGATGCTCTTCTCTCACACTAGCGGCGTAGTAACGTTAGTACTTCAAACCGTATGATAGCTTGTAACCAAGTACTTTTTAGAAAAAAAAATGAAAGTCAATGCCTCGGCTAAGTACACTGAGTTGGAAGCTTAACAGGCGCATATACATATATATATATATATATATATATATATATATATATATATATATATATATATATATATATATATATATATATATATATATATATATATACACATTTTTTTTTCTTTGCTTTCTACTATGCCATTTTTGCTGTCTCTTCTTTTGTTCATATGTTGCAGTATTTCTTTCGTCATCCATTTTATTTTCACAGTTGCTTAAATATTATATTTAACATTTCTTCCTGTTCGTTAAACTGATTCTTCAAGCTATTCCCAAGTTTCGTCTACACTTTGCATTTTCGCTAAAGCATTAGACTTTTGATTTCTGTATTGGAATTACTGAAATAAATAGACACATGTTTCAGCTTTGAACAGTTTGTCTAGTTTGGTGGTCCTAGCTTGTCTGTTTGTTTTCTTGAAATATATTCTTACACCCCTCCTCCTTCCCCGCACACAAAGAGGTATGTGATTACTATTACGTTAGCTCCTGGCTTTGTTTCTCATCTCATCTCATCTCATCTCAGCCCGTAACCGGTCATGGGTCGTAGGGGTGCCATGGTGGAAGCATCAGCAGAAGGGTCCTCCACTGCTCTCTATCCTCAGCAATGCGTACAAGTGTGGAAAAACCGTGTCCTGCCCATTCTTTGATGTTATCAGCCCAGGATTTTCTCTGCCTTCCTCTTCTCCGTTTACCTTCGACTGTTCCCTGAAGGATCGTTTTCGAAAGGGAGTCATGACGAGTTACATGCCCAAACCAGGCAAGCTTTGTTTCTAACTAATGATAAAAACGAATTTGTAAATTTTTTGTTGATCAATAAAATGTCAGATTTTAATTCGGCGTTTTTTCTTTCATCTGGACATTAATGTCCATAGTCTTATTGGATATCTTATCTGGGGCAGCTGTTTCATATGAGCATGTTATGCAATTTGCTCGTTCTGTTTATAATCTCTTCACTAAATTCTTTCTCACAATGCATAATTGCCCACATCTTTAGTTTTCCTATTGTCTACGTTGACATTAATATCCCCATGGACTGTACAAACTACCTCTGAGTCTTACAAGCAATGGGTGTCTTCACAGCTGTACTAGTAAAACATGTCTGACATATCCCAAAGTCATTTGTTCATTGCTGTTTTTTGTCAGTGCCTAATCCTACTCCACCTATACTGTGGTCACCTCATGAATTCTTTATTTTACATTTATCGGCCTGCCTTATGCCTCCATCTGTCCATCTCATTTCACACATTTCTAGAATAAGTATCTGCATTTTCTCTATTTAACTGTTTATATTGTCTGGTTTTACATCTTTTTATTTCAGTGTTCGAACATTTCATGAGGCTAAATTAGTTGTTAGTGTGTATATCACACAAGGTTATATTTGATATTTTTTCCAGTTGCCTATTGTCCTTTAGTTTCTATGAACTACATATTGCTATAGTATTTTAATTCACTTCTTGCTTATAGCTACATCATGATGATCGGGGATCGTCTGTCCCTCTTTATATATCACAACGTTATTTCTTTCCTGTAGAATTTGATTCGATCCCTGCTATCTCTCGCTTTCCGTTGGTTTATTTTATTGTATTTTAATGAATGAATTAAGGAATTCGTGTTTTTTATGATATACCAAACAAAATAAAATAAGGTGGAAATAACTCCATCAAAGTAAGGTTTTAAAGTAAGGTTTTAAAGTAAACGAATTAATAAACTGTGAATATTATCAAATGTACAAAATCTCGAAATGTTACCTCAGATGTCAAGGTAGTCATATTGTATGTCTCAAAAACTTGGGAAACGACAAAAATGACAATCAAGTAGTTTCAAACATTCATAAATGTGTGCATACGCAAAACAAAAGGATTAAAGTGGTTTGAAAACGTTCATAAAAGTGGAACTGATGGAAGGAACCAGCCAAATACCAGTGGACCAAGTGAGGAAAAGACGTTGGTATTGGATAAGGACAACATTGATGATACCAGCAGAAAGCATTACACGCTGTCCTTGGTACTGAATCCATAAGGAAAGAGAAATAGGAAGACCAAAACAACAACAACAACAACCAACAACAACAACAAACACAGAGAAGAGAACTGGAGGAAACTCATCCTAGCTTTATTCCTTCACCACTTTCGATTATTTTGAGAAAAAAAATCGTTCAAGGTTTTTGGGTTATTAGTTGAAAATAAGGATATATCACAGTAAAATGAAATGATGTATGATGAACCAAACTGTTAACTGTAAGATATTGTATAGGATGACATATTAAACTATATGAATGTTGATTTATGGCCTCAGGTCAAGTTTTGCTAAAAGTTGAGATAGCAGAATTAAGGCTACGACATGGAGAGCGGAGTTGGAGACATATCACAGGACAGAATGGTTTAGCATGAATAAGTTGAAAGATATGGTCCGCAGGGAGTTGTCAAATGATGATAACTTTGTCATTAATGTACAATTGACTTCTGTGTTCCTATTTTACAAATTTTTAACTTTTTTAAAACTATGAAGATGATGGGGAGCATACTAATCTTTTTTTATGGCAATGATAATGATGGTTGTGGCGTTGGTAATGATGGTTGTGGCGATGGTAATGATGATTGTGGCAATGATAATAATGGTAGTGCCGATGATAATGATGATTGTAACGATGATAATGATGATTGAGGCGATGATAAGGATGATTGTGGCGATAATAATGAAGGTTGTGGCGATGATAATTATGGTTTTTGCGATTATAAACATGGTTGTGTCGATGATAGTGATGGTTGTCGCGATGATAATGATGATTGTGGTGATGATAAGGATGATTGTGGCGATAATAATAAAGGTTGTGGCGATGATAATTATGGTTGAGACGATTATAATCATGGTTTTGGCGATGACAGTGATGGTTGTCGCGATGATAATGAAGTTGAGACGATGATAATGATAGTTGTGGCGATGATAATGATGTTGTGGCGATGGTAATGATGGTTGTGGCGATGATAATGATGGTTGTAGCAATGATAATGATGGTTGTGGCGATGATAGTGATGGTGTCGCATGATTATAATGATGGTTGTGGCAAAAATAGCTATTGTAAGTGAAAGAACGTGACTAAAAATACCAATAAAAGGCATCTATCTCTGTCAACTGAAGAACTGACTCATTCTGCTTATAGATAAAGAATGGAGATAACACGTAGTGTCCTTCTCATGCTGTTGATGGAACTGTGTAGGGCTAAGATCTATGAAATACCTTTACCAAAGAACATTCAGGACTGCTATAACAAAGTGCAGCATGTAGACATACAGCAGTATGTTGGCAGTACGTTCAGCTGGTCGTGTGAAAGCGGCATTACGAAAAGTCAACTCGCCGAGCCTCCAAAGTTCGATGAACAGAAAACCAGGTAATGTGTTAGGATGTAGAAACCATTTAGAAACCGCCTGTAGTGTCTCTTGTATGCCTTGGACCATTTCCTGTCTCTTTGAGCCAGTTCTGTACATGAGTATGTAATCTGCGAAAGTTAATGTTCATCCCAGTCCTGTTGGTTGAAAGGTTGCTACTTTTGCTGTTTAGATGTTAAACAGCACTGGTGATAGTGGATAACACTGGGGTAGTCCCGGATGTAGAATATATATATATATGTTAGGATGTATGTTAGGATGTAGAAAATATATATATATACACACACACATATATATATATATACACACACACACATACTCACACATATATATGTGTGTGTGTGCGTGTTTGTGTAGGATATGTTTAAATGAGGACATTTAATTCAAAAAATGTATAACACTGTTCTTGTTCTCTCTGCTATGGCCTCAGCTGCTGTGACCACTGACATAATTACTTGCAATAAAATGTTTATTAAGTTTATATATTTAAGTTGTATTCAGCAAGTTAATAACAATTAAAACAGTTGCTTCATATGTAATGTTAAAGAACTGTAAGGACATGTTCTCATAACTAGGCCTGCTTTTCATTTGTCCAGCTATTATAAACAGCTTTACGAAAAGTCGGTCAGTCATCTCCCTAACGGAGCAGGTTTGCCCAGGAGGAAGCGCCAGGCAGGAAATCCACCATGTGTGCGTAAGGAGTACCGCATGCTCGCCGACGATGAGAGAAGACGATTTCACGATGCTGTTAATGCGCTTAAAAGAGACACGGTCAGTAAATCACTATCATTAATACCATTATCGTAGCATGAACCGCGACTGTGTTGACTAACTGACTGAGAAGTTCCCTTTCTCTCCCTCACTCTCTCTCACTCTCTCTCCCTCTCTCTCTCCCTCTCTCTCTCTCTGTCTGTATGTGTTTGTTATGAGAACCAATCAACTTGACACCTAATAATCAGACACGTGACCAAACGACATCTGATAATCAGACACGCGATCAAAACTACATATGATAATCAGACACGCGACCAAAGCAATGCCCGGGTTGTGTTTCGTTGGCTTCCCGCCTTCGCGAGCGCGGGATTTTAAGCTTCGTCTTAAAAATTTAGCGTACCTCAGGAAGTGGGTGAATGGTGGATGGAACTACTGTAAGTCATGTTTATATCTGTGCGCTCTGGTGTATCAGTGCGCGGAAATATAATGGTCGAGCGAAGAATGGGTAGGGTGGCTATGAAGGTGAACATAAAGTGTAAGGGCTGAGCTTAGAAGCTTATGAGTGAAAAATATGATAAATCTGATACAAAAGTTCTTTTTTAAATGGCTTTTACATGTTTTACTTGCCACGGTATTTCGCAGCTCCGCATCATATATGTGTGCAGTTAGTTATTTTTTCCGACTCCATAAGAAACAGCTATACACCTCGATTTTCATGATTACAAATCCATATATTAAATATCATCGTGTATATCCTCATCAAGAAGTCATGCAGTATTATATAAACTTCCGGGGAGCCGCGCTGGTGTAATGGTTACCACACTACGCTTGCGATCGGGTGATCCAGGTTCAAGCCCTGGCAAGCTCATTTAAAGAAGCGTCGTCGACCGAGTCTTGGACTGGATTAATTCGAGCCCTGGCAAAGACATCTAAAGCAGTGTCGTCGACCAGGGACTGGCGGCTCTTGAGCCGATACAGCTCTAATGGGTACCCTCCGAAGACGGCGAGTATCTGCCTGAATGGCGAGTGGACACCTGTCAGTGTACAGGGAAAAAGGGATACTCACATAAAAATCAGTCTCGGGTTAGAGATACTAACCGGAGATTCCCGCCTCGAGTAATAGCGGGCGTACGTTTAAAAAAAAAAAAAAAAATATATATATATATATATATATATATATATATAAATATATATATATATATATATATATATATATATATATATATATATATATATATATAAACTTCCTTCTCGCTATTTGCGGTGAAAAAAATCCCCGTCACCTCATCGGTAATCACGCACGTAGCCATTTCTGTTTCTCAGCATTGTCACATCCCTAACATGTCTCCATTGCGTCGCCTTCCGCACCCGCTAACTCGAAAGTTGCCGGAGACAAGATTTCCGCGCTTGTGTAACGAAACGGGCAGTAGGTGGGACTTAGCTTCTGGAACAGCGTCCCGCATTTTTGCCTACAAAACGCAGCCCCGGTTATATGCACACGTGGTCATAAGTACAACTTAGCCACAAGTGCAACGGTTAAAATGAGACCCACCAAAGTGACGAACTATACAGCTTCAGCGTTACCCTTCAGCTCCCCAAGGATTATAGTTCTTCAACAAAACTTATTTCAAGTCTTCCTGTAGTTCCTCATCAGCTCAAGGTTTTTCCATGCCTTTCTCATCCCTTTCATTTCTGTATCCAGTTCTCTTCTCCATGTGATTTTAGTTTTCTCTGTGCCTATATTATCATGGAGACTCAAGACGAAGAACTGTCTTGTAATGCTTTGTACTCGCAATGTGTGCCCTTTCCATCGCCAGCGTCTTCTTCTCATCTCGTGTTCTACTGGCACTTGTCTGTTTCCTGTCATCAGTTGATGGTCTTGTCGTACCATTTTAATCCTTCTTTTGTAAGCAAGCACTCTGTTATGAAAGCCTGTAAGTTCTTGATTATTCTTTTAGTTATTCTATATAGGCGGCTTGTTCTTAGGGATAGTGGGACTCATCCTCAACCCCAACCAGTGTTTTAACGGAGGGGGACAAAACCTTTCTTTTATATTTCAGTAGTGACATAACACATCTCAGCATAACCGCTAAATTCAGCCGTCGTCAAGCTCTCTCCACCAGCTCTCTCCCTCCAATTCCTACTTCCTTAATACGTGAGCTTCGCCTTCCGATTCCTTTTGAACTTGGGTCACTAACGTGTGCCATTCTCAAGAATGCGAATGAAATGTTTGACGAACTTTAGGTGCCACAAATCTAGCCCTAACAACTATGGGGAAATATGCTTGAATGCGCATGCGCTGACTGTTCCATTAGGCAGCGGTTCCCAACTTGTGGTACGCGTACCCCTGGGGGTACGCGACAGGACGTTCAGGGGTACGCGAAAAAAAAATTTAGTAATGGCGGAAAAAAGATACATATGTCAACAGTGTAAAAGACAAGTCAAAAGTTGTGAAATTAATTCAACGCTATACTATACAACATGAAATAAGTGAGAAAATCTCCGCCGTTTGTCTTGCGCGCCACTTGCGTGCTGTCTGCTTGGACTGGCGTGTAAAAATCTATGGCGTTTCGTATGACCGCAATTCAATATTTTTACAAAATAGTCTTCATTATGATGACTATGAGATTATAGTTGTGCCGTTGAATATTTCATCAAAAATATGACTTTTTTGATCTACCTCACTATCTATGAACGTCTAATGTCCCGGAAGTAATAGTGTCGATTCTTGACCCAAATTTTACAAACGTGAAACAGTGAGACAGTGTTTCTATATACAGTAGTTTTTGTCATTGTTTTAACTTAACTTAAAGTGATTAATTGTTCAATTCGTGTATTATCAGATATGGATCAGTGGTTGAAAACCGGCACAATAAAAAAGCTGAAACATAATGTGGAATGTGATCAATCGCCAAATACTTCTCAGGACACGCCTAAGACCCGGATATGTTCCTACAAGTAAACAAACTGAATTTGGTACTTCAGAATAGCTAGGTAACGATCTTCAATGTTTCAGACAAAATTGAATCTATGATTAAAAAATTAGAATTTTTGGAGGTCGTGTATTGGAAAAGGCCAGCCTGAGGTATATGAAACTCTGCACTATTTCCTATCTGAGAACGAGCTGCACCTCTCCCAGGAAATGAGCGAGAAAATAATTGAACACTTGAAAGGGCTAAAATCATCTTTCGAGAAGTACTTTCTGAAACCTGGAAAAGAGAACTAATAATAATAATAATAAATTCTTTAAGCGCCAAACACGGCGCATAAGGCAGAAACCAGTGCTCTCCAGGTTGTTCGTTGTGACGCCACTCCTCTTAGCTCTTGCACATTATTTAGGCCCAACGTTCTTCCTTCTCTTATTATTGTTCTTCTGAGTGTTTCTTTTGGTCTTCCTTTTTTCCGCTTACCCTCAGGAACCCAAGTGAGCGCCTGTAGTGGTATTCTGTTGTTTTGCATTCGTAGGACATGACCGATATATGACCATCGTCTTTTCCTTATATAGTCGGAGACATATTTCTGCCTAGAGTCTTCTCTTATTTGTCGATTAGTCTTGAATTCTTTCCAACTGATGTTCATGAGTTTTCTAAGACATTTGTTCTCGAATGTATTCAGCTTGTTCTCCAATGATTTTGTTATTTTCCAACTCTCACAGCCGTATGTTAACACTGAGATAACATTTGAATTAAACAGACGAAGCTTGGTATGTATATTCAATGATCGTAATTTCCAAATGTTAGATAATCTATTGAAGGCGCTAGCTGCCAAAGCAATTCTAGTATGGATTTCTCTTGTTGTGTCACCATCCTGAGTCATTTTACTGCCTAAATAATTGAAACTTTCAACTTTCTGTAGTTTTTCCCCGTTCAAGATGATATCAAAGGTCTCGTTAGAAAAAGTTCATAGCTTTAGTTTTAGAGGCATTTATTTGGAGACCAATTTTAACCGAGAGATGACACAAATTATTTATTGCTTCTTGGGATTGTCTTGGTGTTGAACTTAAGAATGCTACATCATCTGCGAAATCCAGGTCCCCCAGGAATTTTCCATTTGTCCATTTTATACCCAATTGTTCATTGTGGGTATAGTTTCTCATAACCCAATCAATAGCTATTCCAAAAAGTAGTGGTGACATAATACAGCCTTGTTTCACCCCTGTTTCTACTGTAAACCATTCTGTATTCCCTTTATTTGTTCTAACACAACATCTTGCATTGTCATATAGCGCTTTGATTATATTCACATATTTTGTTGGAAAACCATAGATTGTAAGTATCTTCCACAATGATGGGCGGTGTAGACTATCAAAGGCTTTTTGAAAATCGACGAAGGTGATAATAAGTGGCGATTGCCTTTCCACTGATTCTTCTATAATTGTTCTTAGTGTGAATATTTGATCAATACATGATCGTTTCGGCCTGAAACCCGCTTGTTCTTCTCTGATCTTTTCGTCAGCATGCAATTTAAGTCTTTCTAACATCATGCAACATAATAATTTTCCAGGTACTGATAATAGAGATATACCACGCCAGTTATTACAGTCTGATAGATCACCTTTCTCGGTAACTTTACAATAATACTGTCTTTCCATTGTTGTGGTGGTTGTTCTTCTCTCCATACTTCATTTATAATATCTAAAATTCTCAAGAGGTTGTTGTCATTAACTGCTTTAATCATTCCCCTGAAATTTCGTCAACTCCAGCAGCTTTAAAATTTTTTAATCTTTTAACGGCTTGTTTGATCTCGTCCAGCGTGAATTCATCGCAAGTTATTGGCAAAGTGGTTGTGGATGTTTCATTATTAAAATCAGGTGTTACTGTTGGTGGTGGTCTGTTTAGCACCTCCATGAAGTGCTCAGCCCATCTCTTCATTTGTTCTTTTTCTGTTGGTATGAATTCCCTAATTTACCTTTAACAGGTGTTTCCATAGCAGTAGGCTGGTGACATAGTTGTTTTGTAATTTGATAAAGGCACCTACTATTACCAGTTCTTGCAGCATTTTCAGCTTCTACGGCCAGTTCATTGATGAAATTATAGAAAAGAGAACTACTGGATTGTAAATCCCTTTGATGAAGAATATTTCCAAGCAGCCACATTATCAGTCAACGAAACAGAGAAGTTGATTGAACTTTCGACTGATACTACTTTAATAGCTGAATTAAAAGGAAAATTCCTTATTAACTTTTGGGGAGACATCAGCAGAGAATATGAACAGCTGACCGACAAGGCGCTTAAGTTTCTGTTGCATTTACAAATACAGAGCTGGTGGAGTAGGCTTTCTCTTCTTATACCTTTACAAAAAATAAATACTGTAGTAAACTGAATGCAGGTCCAGAATTGAGTCTGTATCTTACATCACTTGAACCTGATTTAAAAAAAACTATGTGCCTCTGATAAAGCTTGTTTCTCGTGCACCAGATTGACATGGACTGTATTTTGTGATATTACTCGTCCAGTCACAATGTTCTGTAAATGGGTCAGGTTACCGACTGTTGGGGCCCTGACAAGGTGTACGGTTTAGTTCGTATATTCTGATGCAATGTGTGAGTGTAAACATCAATAATGATAAACGCGTATGGATGACAGTTCGACAGGTTTACAGGACACTCACTCCAATCACAGGTGGAAGTCAAGGATGGCTGGACTACTGTGGTCGTTTCATACTGTTTAATAGGACGCACACACTTAGACAGTACGTGTATAGTTACATGAACAACGTTCGACATAAGTAGCATATTGTTGATCAATGGTCTACCATCTTAAGTTAGCATTCATGTTGAATAACATCACAATGGAACATCACCGAAGCACTCCCTAACGTATCTTCATGCGCCGAAAGTGGTTGACCCCAAAGTACAGTACAAGGAAAATAGTCCGACATAGACATACAAAGATAACACGATATAAGACCGAATCGTCTCAAACAGACAAGGAGTAAACATAGATTCGGATCATAAACATCCCTGCATAAACCTCAGCAAGAATAATCTGTTTCTGGCTATACCAGACACAAAATATGACATAAGTCTAGATTCATACGCCAAGTTCGATATTCAGGAAAGATACAAGAATAGATAAATCATAGAATGAATACACATCGACTAATCTGAGTTCTGTCCCTTAGACTGAGAATCGTGAATTCAAAGATAAATATATTCTTATCAGACAAATAAATACATTTTATATTTGTATGCGTGTCAACAGTAATCTGTGCGTCACACAAAAGAATATGTGCGCAACAGACTACCACACCCACTGAGAGCAACATACAATAGGCTCACAACGCACAAATACTGCGCAGATGAGAAATATCTGGAATTTATAATCCAAATTAAGGCAAAGTCGAAATATAGATCGACTGGTGAGAATACATCTCAACCTCTCAGAGAAAGCATTTCTCTTAAGCATACATGTTTCCAGGGAGGTGCCACCAACGTATACTACAATGCTGGCAATGACAGAATGCATATAACAATTTCATATTTAAGCACTATAAGAACATGATTGACAAATAAGAAAAATCATCAACGAGTATCGGTGAATATATATATCAATGAACGTAGTGATAGTAGTGATACAATCACTATATTACAAATTACAATGTGTATCTATCTTGATATAGAAAAGAAAAACTGTTGTAGAGTTGGATATGTTAAGAAGTCCAAGACCCAACAGTTAGGTGGAATCATGTGGGCATCTAGACAAAATGTCTGCCATCACATTATCTGATCCACGAATAGCTCGTGCCGAAAAATGAAAAGGTTGAAGAGCAATTGCATATCGAGTAGACCTCGAGCTCTTCAAATTTTTACTCTGTATAGCCGTAAGAGCTTTCTGATCGGTTTCTACTATGAAATGTGCGCCTAGAAGGAATCTTTGTAGTTCGAGAATTGACCAAACCATAGCCAATAGTTCACGGTCTAAAACCGAATAATTCCTTTCTGCAGCATTAAGTTTTCTAGAGATATACATTACTGGATGCAGAGTTCCAGAGTACTCTTGCATTAGTGCCGCTCCAATCCCAGTGGATGAAGCGTCACTACGAAGAACAAATGTCTTATCTGTAGTAGGTAACACTAAAATAGGTGGTGTTGAAAACACATTTTTAATCTTATCCAAAGAGGATTGGCATTCCTGTGACCAGTGGACCATATTAGGCGACCCTTTCTTTAGTAGCGTAGAAAGAGGTGCCATGATAGAGGATAGATTCGGAATGAATCTTCCATAAAATTGAATAAGACCTAAGAGACTTCGTACTTGCTTTTTAGTCTTAGGAATAGAGATGTTAAGTATCTTAGTGATATTATGGTCCTCTGTCTTTAGGAAACCATGACCAACTCGATGGCCTAGGAAAGAAATTTCGCTAAAACCAATGTAGACTTTAGAGGGTTTCGCTGTCAGGTTATACTCGCGTAGAGTAGATAGTAATTCAACTAACCCTGAATAGTGATCTTCCCAAGTATCGCTGAAAATATAGATGTCGTCTAGGTACGCGATGACATCTGACCGATAAGATAGGATTCGACGCATCATGCGTACGAATGTAGTTGGTGCGTTCATAAGGCCGAAAGGCATGAAATTCCATTGAAAAAAGCCTCTAGGTGTAGAAAAAGCCGTAATTGGTTTGGCGCGTTCAGATAAAGGAACTTGCCAATATCCTTTAGACAAATCTAGTTTAGTGAAAAAATGAGATTTAGAAAGCCTAGTAAGTAGCTCTTCTAGTAAAGGCATAGGTTCAGCATCAAACTTCGTAACTTGATTCAATTTGCGATAGTCAACGCAAAGACGTATGTTATTGTCTTTCTTTCGAACAATAACCGTCGGCGAAGAATATGCAGAAGTGGATGGTTAATTTATTTTTAAATCTATCATCTCATCCAACTCCTTCTCAACCTGTGCTTGAAAATGTATAGGGATAGGATAAGGTCTGACCCTAATAGGATTATGGTCAGTTAGAATAATGTCATGTTCAATAACATGAGTTTGTCCAGGGATGTCAGTAAGGACATCCTGAAATGTTTGTAACATAGCTGAAACTTGTCGCTGTTCTCCTAGAGATAAATCAGGAGAGACAGTAACATTTTTCCATGATTCACTAGAATGAAGTGGAATCATCGGAAGCGGAAGATTAACATCCGAAAAACTTGTTTCCTCATCCTGTATTACGGACAGTGATGAGTAATGACCATGTTGGTCTGGTGAATCGTCCGTTGCCTGGAAAATAGGCTGTAAATAATCCGGACGTTCATGGAATTCCGTAAGCATATTGATGTGGAAGGTTTTATGCTTTCCATCAATATCGACAATGTAGTCAACATCGGAAATTTTCGAGATTATATCGTACGGACCTTTCCAAGAAATAAGAAGTCTGTTTTCCCTACAAGGTAGCAAAACAAATGCTTTTTCACCAGGAAAAAGTTGTCGTAAGGTTCTTTTCTTATTGGCAAATTGTCTTGCTTTCTGCTTAGCAAATTCAGAAGAAGAAGTTGCCAATTTGCATGCTTCGATAATCTTTTGTCTCAGCGCGATGACATATTCGTAAGAAGATTTTGTGTCATCGGTAATATTATCAGCGGTTATGAGATCATGAAGCAAAGACATAGGGCCGCGCGGTCGCGCGCCAAAGACAAGTTCAAAGGGAGAAAATCCTGTATGTTCATTGGGGACCTCTCTGTAAGCGAAGAGGGCCGCGGGTAAAACCCTGTCCCAATCTTGAGGATGATCCTCAGTTATCTTCCCTAGTAAGTTTTTGAGTGTTCTATTTAACCGTTCCACCATCCCATTGGACATAGGATGATAGATACTACTCAAAGATCTTTCTATCTGCAGAGTAGACATTACTTGAGACATGGTATCCGATATTAGTTGGGTGCCATGGTCTGATAATATTTCTCCGGGGAATCCCAGACGAGAAAATATAAGCCAAAGAGCATCTGCAATGTCAGCAGTAGTAATGCTCTTCAGAGGAATAGCCTCTGGCCAACGTGTGCACATGTCCACACACGTTAAGATAAACTGATGTCCTCTAGCAGATTTGAACTTAAATGGACCAATGATGTCTATCGCCATTTTCTGAAATGGTCGAATAGGGATGTCTGCAGCCTGAATAGGTGCAGCATGGCGTGGACCTTTGGATTTGACTTCTTGACATACTATACAAGATCGACAATAAATCCGTATGTCTTTGTTCACAAAAGGCCAAAAAAAAGCCGCCAGAACTCTTGACTTTGTACGGGAAAAACCCATATGCCCAGCACACTGAGAGTCGTGAGCGTGCTGCAAAATTTTAACTCTCAAATTCTTGGGAACAAGAATCTGAGAATGACTTGACTTAGCGGAGTCTTGCACCATACGTACAAGTACGCCATTCCTCATTGTAATCCAAGATTTACGCTTTGTATCTTTATTCGGATCACCTTTTGTTGCAAGAGTGAAGAATTTCTTTAGAGTCGGATCCTCTTCTTGCTGTTTTATAAACGAGTCACGAGAAATTACCAAGGGATCATCTTGGTTATGCACTTCATTATCTTCAGTAGATGAAGTTTGAGGCATATTAAGAGCTTGAGCTCTAGTGATTCCAGCATTAGCAGTTTGCATATTTTATTTTACCAAAACGGAAATTTGTTGCGGAGTGCATTCTTTGACTCCGTGAATACGACCGATGATAAGATCAGCGATCGGATTCGGCAGAAGACATGCGTGTAATCTCCTGTAAAGAAAGGAGTAGCAATCCTAATGATAGCAGTAGAGTATTTCTCTAAGGTGCCGCCAAATGTTACACATTTGACTACTTTTCCAGTGGCACGAGAAGGATCTACAAGTGACTGCCTAACACCAATTGTGGTGCATCCAGAATAAAAAAGAACTGAGACTGGATTGTCATTTACTAAACCTTTATGTAAGACAAGAGAACCTCTTCCATCATGCGCGACTGACGCAGGAAGAGCGGGAAGAGGATGGCCACAACTTAAAGTGGACACCGTAGTTGGTTCAAATAATGTTTTGCATTGGGGGCACTGAGATGCTCTCCCAAAATCAAAAGCGGAACATGCCATATTATTAGCGTCATTATTATCTTTAGTCTGTTTATAGGCTTCATGTGACTCTTGCTGTGCAGAGTTTGCCTGATAATGTGATTTATGTTTTTTGTATTGTGATCTACCTCGATTATTATTGCCTCTGTAATCATTATTGTTTCCTCTATTGTAACCCCTATTTGGATTTGAGTCATAGTTCTCATGGTTACCATTATCATATTCATTATAATGAGTATCTCTATAACTATGATCTTGTTGTCTCCATGATGGATGACTTGGATAGTTTCTATAATGACTTCCTCTGCGGAAATTTCTATAATTATGACCACCCCTGAATCGAGGGCTGTCGGCTCGTCTCCAGTACTTCGCAGAAGAACCCTGAAATGATTGGCTACCTTGGTTTTGATAACTATTATGGTTACCCTTTTTATCAAACCTGTTTTGTGGTCCCTGAAATTTGTGTGAGTAATTAGGGTTGTATGGTGTTGCTGATGCAACTGGCATACTTTCTTTAACCTTAGCATTGCTAAAAGCTACGTCCGGATGTGCCGTGACGTATTGGGTACAATATTCTTCCATTTCTTTTAGTGTCTTGGGTTTACGCTCATGTAGGAATTCAAGGAATGGTTTATTTATACTTGACATAATCTTGTCCCTGAGCAACAAGTCCATAAGGGCTTCATATGTCTTTTCTGTTTTGGACAGCTCAATCCAACGATTAAATGTAAGACGTGTCCTAGCAATAAATTCTGAGAATTCTACCCCTGATTCAGGTACCATTTTCTTAAACAAAATACGGTAACCTTCCTCTGTTAATTGATATTTTTTCAATAAAGCTGCTCTGATAACATCATAATTATCTTTGTCAGTCTCTTCAACCAAACTTAAACTTGTAAGAGAATCACCTTTCAAATTTTCTGACAACTGATTAGCATACTGTGATTTATCCCCATTATGAGTTCGACAAGAACGTTCAAAACGATCCAGCCAGAATGTAATATCGTCACTGGAAGGATTGAACGGTGGTACCTTGACCTTATAAGTAAAACGTTTACCATTATTACCAGTTGACTGATTAGCAATACCCATATTTGTCAATTTCAATTTTTCTAACTCAAATGCCAACAGTTATTCCTCATGTTCTCTTTTTGCCTTTCTCTCCTCTGCTTCAGCATCTCTGTCTAATCTCTTTTGTTCAGCCTCAGCTTCTCTTTCTAATCTTTTTTGTTCAGCTTCAGCTTCTTTTTCTAATCTTTTTTGTTCAGCTTCTCTGTCTAATCTCTTTTGTTCAGCCTCAGCTTCTTTGTTTTGTTTTTCCATTTCCATCTGGAATCTCTTTTCCTCAACCTGCATCTGCAATTTCTTTTGTTCAAATTCGAATTCCAATCTTCTATCCTCACTTTTTTGTTTTTTCTCTTCAGCTTTCAGTTTATCAATTTCCAATTTTTGTGCTTTTTCATATTGAGTGGTAGCATACTCCTCTAACTTATCACCAGTCTTGCCTAGGGATTTCCCATGCTCAATAAGGTAATCTAAAGTCGACATAATGTATACTAATATGTGACTAGATACCTGAAATAGCAATAATGAAATCTATCTCCAAATAAATGGAAACAAGCTCTTAATAGCTTGAATAATCAGCTCCTTTATCCCAATCTCTGTGGGAAACAAGCCTTTAAATAAGGTCTTGTATAATCAACTGTGTACCTATAATAACAGCAATTAATTCTCAGTTGATTCTTTCTAATAAGTTCACTACACAGCTAGTAGTGTATGATCAAGTATATTTTATAGTATATGTCAACCAACAACATACATAAAGTACAAATAAGAAAGACAATACGAAAACATTTGCAGAAATCAAATAAATCAAATAGGGAAATCAATGAAAATAATCACAGAATCTGTGATGACAACTGCAAGGGAATAAACAAAACAAATGACGTCACAGTGTATAAATATAAATGTGTATAGAACAAAATTTTAGGAAAGGGTAGATCTACAAATACGAACAAATCAAAACAAAACTGAAGAACAGAAAAAATATTACGAAAACAACGATAAGCACAGTCTTCACAGCTAACAAAAAATAGCAACAGATGTTGCATGCAAATTTTCAATTAAGAAAATTGCTCCCTACAGAACACTAATATAGGACCAATATGACTCGGTATACCCTATACTAGTCACCTCAGCAACCGCCCACAGAAATATATAGAAATATCATCATATAAACATCAATATACATATAGCATAAATACATATAATATAATGAAATGTGTTGCAGATAGAATGTGTTGCAAATAGGAGGCTCAGTTATAATGGTACTGTATTATGGTACTTTATTAAACAATTAATTCTGGCCTAAATTATTAAAGTTCAACACAAACTATGGCAGTGCAGGAAAATCCACCGTTTACAGTTCCTAAGAATCACAAGTAGGACTTCTCGCTTCAGTTGCACTGTACATTTCGCAAACACAGTCAAATATATGCTCCAACTTTGATGTGTAATGCTGTTTGTTTTATGTAAACACCGTCTGTTCAACAAGCGCTAACCTATTTTCTGCATACGATCGATAGGGCAGGTCATGCTGACATCGACTGTAGAGTTGTACTGCTGGTGTGTCGTATCAGGCCACAGGAAACGGTCTGGTCTCAGTAGCTGACTTCCCAAAATGTCCACTGTGCAGATTGACCCAGAAAGCTGGCCTACCACATTGATAAAGCTTGTTTCTCGTGCACCAGATTGACATGGACTGTATTTTGTGATATTGCTCGTCCAGTCACAATGTTCTGTAAATGGGTCAGGTTACCGACTGTTGGGGCCCTGACAAGGTGTACGGTTAAGTGCGTATATTCTGATGCAATGTGTGAGTGTAAACATCAATAATGATAAACGCGAATGTATGACAGTTCGACAGGTTCACAGGACACTCACTCCAATCACAGGTGGAAGTCAAGGATGGCTGGACTACTGTGGTCGTTTCATACTGTTTAATAGGACGCACACACTTAGACAGTACGTGTATAGTTACAGGAACAACGGTCAACATAAATAGCATATTGTTGATCAATGGTCTACCATCTTAAGTTAGCATTCATGTTGAATAACATCACAATGGAACATCTGTAGACAAGCATTTAGATTTCCACTATTTATCAATATAATCATCAGGCCTTACTGACCGAGTGTGTCAGTTAATAAGTACTGTTCAAGCCTGACTTCTAGACAGACCCTCTTTTCTAGCGAAGATTCCTTTAGGTAAAGTACAGCAAATCTATCTGAAGATAATGTTAACCCACCAGTATTGGGTTTTCTTTATAACTGTGATCTCTTAATCATCACCTGATAATAAGGGGCATCCCCGTTCTCTGATTGATGATCGACAAAAAGTTAGAATCCAAAATGGCTTCTGGTTCCCTTTTGAGCATCGCTCACTATACAGATGTATAGCAAATCTTCAATAGAAGCTTTGTTCGTAAACACAAATGTTTCTACAAGAATCAGCATATTCTTTCATCTTAAATGCTGCATACAATCATCTACAGTGCTGCTATGAAACATATCATCCTGACATATGGATATGGATCATCCTAAAGTAGACATCTGCCCAATTAAGCCTAGGACGAAAAAGTTCAGTAAAATGTTCTTTTACCTGGGCATAGGAAATACACTAGCAAACACAAACGCTCTCCTGGCGTCACTAAATCAACACTGGGGAACACATGGACTTAACAATCCTAGAAGAAACTATCTTCGTTCCCATAATAAATCATAGAGATCACAGACTTTGGACAGGTCTAAAGCCATGACATCCCGCCAGGCTCCTTCATCACCGAAGCACTCCCTAACGTATCTTCATGCGCCGAAAGTGGTTGACCCCAAAGTACAGTACAAGGAAAATAGTCCGACATAGACATACAAAGATAACACGATATAAGACCGAATCGTCTCAAACAGACAAGGAGTAAACATAGATTCGGATCATAAACATCCCTGCATAAACCTCAGCAAGAATAATCTGTTTCTGGCTATACCAGACACAAAATATGACATAAGTCTAGATTCATACGCCAAGTTCGATATTCAGGAAAGATACAAGAATAGATAAATCATAGAATGAATACACATCGACTAATCTGAGTTCTGTCCCTTAGACTGAGAATCGTGAATTCAAAGATAAATATATTCTTATCAGACAAATAAATACATTTTATATTTGTATGCGTGTCAACAGTAATCTGTGCGTCACACAAAAGAATATGTGCGCAACAGACTACCACACCCAACGGAAAAAAAAATGAAAATCATTTTTTTTTCCAACTGAGAGCAACATACAATAGGCTCACAACGCACAAATACTGCGCAGATGAGAAATATCTGGAATTTATAATCCAAATTAAGGCAAAGTCGAAATATAGATCGACTGGTGAGAATACATCTCAACCTCTCAGAGAAAGCATTTCTCTTAAGCATACATGTTTCCAGGGAGGTGCCACCAACGTATACTACAATGCTGGCAATGACAGAATGCATATAACAATTTCATATTTAAGCACTATAAGAACATGATTGACAAATAAGAAAAATCATCAACGAGTATCGGTGAATATATATATCAATGAACGTAGTGATAGTAGTGATACAATCACTATATTACAAATTACAATGTGTATCTATCTTGATATAGAAAAGAAAAACTGTTGTAGAGTTGGATATGTTAAGAAGTCCAAGACCCAACAGTTAGGTGGAATCATGTGGGCATCTAGACAAAATGTCTGCCATCACATTATCTGATCCACGAATAGCTCGTGCCGAAAAAATGAAAAGGTTGAAGAGCAATTGCATATCGAGTAGACCTCGAGCTCTTCAAATTTTTACTCTGTATAGCCGTAAGAGCTTTCTGATCGGTTTCTACTATGAAATGTGCGCCTAGAAGGAATCTTTGTAGTTCGAGAATTGACCAAACCATAGCCAATAGTTCACGGTCTAAAACCGAATAATTCCTTTCTGCAGCATTAAGTTTTCTAGAGATATACATTACTGGATGCAGAGTTCCAGAGTACTCTTGCATTAGTGCCGCTCCAATCCCAGTGGATGAAGCGTCACTACGAAGAACAAATGTCTTATCTGTAGTAGGTAACACTAAAATAGGTGGTGTTGAAAACACATTTTTAATCTTATCCAAAGAGGATTGGCATTCCTGTGACCAGTGGACCATATTAGGCGACCCTTTCTTTAGTAGCGTAGAAAGAGGTGCCATGATAGAGGATAGATTCGGAATGAATCTTCCATAAAATTGAATAAGACCTAAGAGACTTCGTACTTGCTTTTTAGTCTTAGGAATAGAGATGTTAAGTATCTTAGTGATATTATGGTCCTCTGTCTTTAGGAAACCATGACCAACTCGATGGCCTAGGAAAGAAATTTCGCTAAAACCAATGTAGACTTTAGAGGGTTTCGCTGTCAGGTTATACTCGCGTAGAGTAGATAGTAATTCAACTAACCCTGAATAGTGATCTTCCCAAGTATCGCTGAAAATATAGATGTCGTCTAGGTACGCGATGACATCTGACCGATAAGATAGGATTCGACGCATCATGCGTACGAATGTAGTTGGTGCGTTCATAAGGCCGAAAGGCATGAAATTCCATTGAAAAAGGCCTCTAGGTGTAGAAAAAGCCGTAATTGGTTTGGCGCGTTCAGATAAAGGAACTTGCCAATATCCTTTAGACAAATCTAGTTTAGTGAAAAAATGAGATTTAGAAAGCCTAGTAAGTAGCTCTTCTAGTAAAGGCATAGGTTCAGCATCAAACTTCGTAACTTGATTCAATTTGCGATAGTCAACGCAAAGACGTATGTTATTGTCTTTCTTTCGAACAATAACCGTCGGCGAAGAATATGCAGAAGTGGATGGTTAATTTATTTTTAAATCTATCATCTCATCCAACTCCTTCTCAACCTGTGCTTGAAAATGTATAGGGATAGGATAAGGTCTGACCCTAATAGGATTATGGTCAGTTAGAATAATGTCATGTTCAATAACATGAGTTTGTCCAGGGATGTCAGTAAGGACATCCTGAAATGTTTGTAACATAGCTGAAACTTGTCGCTGTTCTCCTAGAGATAAATCAGGAGAGACAGTAACATTTTTTCCATGATTCACTAGAATGAAGTGGAATCATCGGAAGCGGAAGATTAACATCCGAAAAACTTGTTTCCTCATCCTGTATTACGGACAGTGATGAGTAATGACCATGTTGGTCTGGTGAATCGTCCGTTGCCTGGAAAATAGGCTGTAAATAATCCGGACGTTCATGGAATTCCGTAAGCATATTGATGTGGAAGGTTTTATGCTTTCCATCAATATCGACAATGTAGTCAACATCGGAAATTTTCGAGATTATATCGTACGGACCTTTCCAAGAAATAAGAAGTCTGTTTTCCCTACAAGGTAGCAAAACAAATGCTTTTTCACCAGGAAAAAGTTGTCGTAAGGTTCTTTTCTTATTGGCAAATTGTCTTGCTTTCTGCTTAGCAAATTCAGAAGAAGTTGCCAATTTGCATGCTTCGATAATCTTTTGTCTCAGCGCGATGACATATTCGTAAGAAGATTTTGTGTCATCGGTAATATTATCAGCGGTTATGAGATCATGAAGCAAAGACATAGGGCCGCGCGGTCGCGCGCCAAAGACAAGTTCAAAGGGAGAAAATCCTGTATGTTCATTGGGGACCTCTCTGTAAGCGAAGAGGGCCGCGGGTAAAACCCTGTCCCAATCTTGAGGATGATCCTCAGTTATCTTCCCTAGTAAGTTTTTGAGTGTTCTATTTAACCGTTCCACCATCCCATTGGACATAGGATGATAGATACTACTCAAAGATCTTTCTATCTGCAGAGTAGACATTACTTGAGACATGGTATCCGATATTAGTTGGGTGCCATGGTCTGATAATATTTCTCCGGGGAATCCCAGACGAGAAAATATAAGCCAAAGAGCATCTGCAATGTCAGCAGTAGTAATGCTCTTCAGAGGAATAGCCTCTGGCCAACGTGTGCACATGTCCACACACGTTAAGATAAACTGATGTCCTCTAGCAGATTTGAACTTAAATGGACCAATGATGTCTATCGCCATTTTCTGAAATGGTCGAATAGGGATGTCTGCAGCCTGAATAGGTGCAGCATGGCGTGGACCTTTGGATTTGACTTCTTGACATACTATACAAGATCGACAATAAATCCGTATGTCTTTGTTCACAAAAGGCCAAAAAAAAGCCGCCAGAACTCTTGACTTTGTACGGGAAAAACCCAAAAGAATATGTGCGCAACAGCCTCAAAACAAGCTCACGGATCGCACTGAACATTTGTCATGGTCATGTGACATGTGTGTTATAAAAAGTGATTTCAACTTTTAACAATAACAACGTTTTGATTATTATTAATAAATTAAATGTGTTAATTTTTATTGTACTTTCTGATTTTTAAATGTAAAAATATATGCACTGTTTGTTCACCTTTTTATTACATTGTTTTTTAATCCCGTGGTTGGCCCCTTTATTTCTGGTTATAATCTATAAATTTTGAATAACAGCAACTATATTAATTTCAAATATTTTGCTAATATTAGGGGTACAATTTATAGAAATGGGTTGCCAAGGGGTACGCAAGTGAAAAAAGGTTGGGAACCGCAGCATTAGGGAACTAGAGTTGTATTTTCATCCAGTGAAGCAAATCACTACAGAGAAATAACTGCTAAGTACAATATTCATACCAACATTGTGTCTTCAGTGCCATGCTTGGTCATTACTCAAAGAACAATAAAGACAATCTCCCAAACGTGAAATGAGAAGTCTGAGAAAAGCAGCTAAAAAAACACGATAAAACCTAGTCAGAAACGAAGGGATCAGGGGCAGGGATTGTGACGGTATTGCCTCCCCTGCTTTGCAGTAGTGGTCCAACAGTGGCCAAAACTTAAGAGTATCTATTATAGGCTTCAATGGAGTCTATCTTTACACAAGATTACTCTTGGCAGAAATGTTGATAGAAGAGTAGTAAAGCTTCTATCACATGGGAGTCTTCATAAGATAGTCAGATAAGCGAAAACAATGCTGGCTATCACTAAGCACGTTAATTCTATAATCTGCCGACACTTTTATGAAGAATTTAGCACTGGCTTATTCTAGCTCGTTAAGCCCCAACCGCTGAGTTAATCAGTGGAATTTTTTATTATAATATATGTTACGGTGGGATAAATTAGAGGATCATGCATGTATACGCGAATAATAGCAGGTGTTCATTCAGGACATTATGGTCAGTACACATAACAAAGCCGGTAGGTGAACAGGTCCACGGGAAAACATGGTTGACATTTAATACATAAAGTCACTTCACAATAACGTCCATCAAACATCAAAAGTACATGGCAATGGATAAGCGTAGTAGATTATCCCTGGTCCGTCAATAAGGTTCAAACGTTAGGCATCGTTAAGTGGCAATAATATAATAATAATACACTCCTCTCATCTCCACTCAATCCTGGCCGTTGTACTAAAGGTTCGGGCAATCCACGAAAACCAAAGTAATGCGGCAGAAGAAATCAGGCCAAATAAAAATATTAGTTGCCTCATTATCTCAAAGTTACGTGTAGTAAATTAGGGTATGAACTTCTAGATAAGTTTATGAATCATCTTGCACATAACGTGGCGGAATCCGAAAAATCAACAATGCCACAATATATATTTATAAATCTCTCTCCATTATCCCGGAGCTCGAAAAATTACATCTCTCTCTCGGACGCAAACACAAAGACGGAAGGCCAATTAATTTACACACTGAACCCCACGACACGTGACAGAAACGTCACTAGTTGACCGTCGCTCAACACGGGTGAACGCCTCGCTCACCACGGGTGGACGCTTCGTGCAAACCGTAGTTTGTCTACAGGCGAACACAGTTCCTCACATAAAAATGGAAAAGTGCTAGCGTGTAGTAACATGCCCCACTATTTTATCTGCATCCCAAATCTATCCTTAACATATCACCCCCTTCGCGGTGTAAAAAAAAAATTAATTCAAATATTTCCTATGCAGAAATATCGGCCAAAATTGATTATATCACAAATATTGGGCCACATCGAAAATAATCTAGTCGCAGTCAGTCTGCATAATGTAACTTATCATTAAATAACATGTTAGATGAATTTGTCATCAGTCATAAACAGTCATATGTCCATAAGTAACAAGTCATATACAGTCGATATTCCAATGATGTAACAAAAGAATACATAAATGTATGATCACTGTGCGTTTACAATAAACATATCAAAGAAATAGCATGCATATATGAAAATGGTATGAGATATATAAAATAAAATAAAAACAAAAAATCCAAATCAAAAATTCAAAAATGCATGAATAGTAATTTTTAAAAAATAATTTAGAAGGTTATATCTCCAAGTAGCAATGCTGTCAAAAATCCTAAAATTAAGCTTAAACGCAATTCACACGTGAAAAATCAAATAAGATATGAAGCAATGCGATATGAAATTAATGTAACTAAAGTACATGAATATCTCACAAAAAGAGAAAGAAGAGAGGAAAAAAAATAGTACAAGAACGCAAGTATAACTAATTAAAACAATTATTACATTACTTAATTATTCTGCTCTAAGTACCTTTTGTACGTTGTGGCAAGACAAGTAATGTCCAAAACAAACTTGCAATAATATAATCATGCTCCTCACTATCCCTGTCAGGACTAGATTTCTAGCATTAATATAGCAACCTTAATGTGAATGTGCATTCCAGAAAATTAACATGATGTTGTAGTTGGAAATTGTTCGTGTCTGCAAGTAGAATAATACTGTTCATTGTACTATTAGTTAAAGTGAATAATGATTATCTCAAAGTCATGTAAATCATAAATGTTAATATGAATGGTTTGGAAATCAACTTAGTGTTTATATATTCATCGTCCTTTGTCATTGTGACTAGTAGTGGATAAACACCATGGCTTCACACATGTGTAATATAAAGTCAACTAACTAAGTCAATATGAATCTTCAAGTTCGAGCTGTGGGCATCTCGATAAAGCATCTGCGACCACATTTGCAGACCCTGGTATTGCCTCGATTTCATACTGAAAAGGTTGAAGCAGGAATGCGAACCGGGCTAGCTTTAGGTTCTTGTGATTCGCCTTCTTCAATGAGGAAAGGGATTTCTGGTCTGACTGTATGATGAAAGGGCGCCCAACAAATAACGCTCCAGCTTGACTACCGCCCAGATAACAGCCAGCAGCTCCCTTTCTATAACTGGGTACTTCCTTTCTGCATCATTGAGCTTTCTGGATATGTAGAGGGTTTGATGTAATCTTCCCTCGAACTCTTGCATCAGTGATGCGCCGATACCTTTTGAACTAGCATCTGTGCGGAGATAATAAGTCAGATTTCTATCTGGTAACCTCAAAATTGGTGGCACAGAACAAATTTTTTGAATATAATTTAACGCACCCTGGCACTCTGGTGTCCAGTGCACGTGGTTCGGTAAGCCTTTTTTAGCAAGGCAGAGAGGTCTGCAGTGACGAAGACAAGTTGGGTATAAATTTACTGTAATACTGAATTAAGCCGAGAAGACTACGAACTTGCTTCTTAGTAGTGGGCACGGACAATTTTAGAATTTTGGAAACATTCTGTGGCACTGTCTGAAGATAACCGTGACCCACCTTATGTCCCAAGAATGAAATTTCCTCAAAGGCAATAAAGATCTTTGAAGGCTTGGCTGTTAGGTGATAGAGACGTAAAGTGTCCAGAAGAGAATGTAAACCTAAGAAGTGTTCCTCCCAAGTGGAACTGAATAGACAGATGTCATCTATGTATATGATTATATCGGACCGATGAGCGAGAATTTTTCTCATCATACGGACAAACGTAGCCGGGGCGTTCATAAGTCCGAAAGGCATCACATTCCTTTGAAAAAGACCCCGTTGTGTAGCAAAGGCAGTGAGTGGTTTAGCTCTATCAGTCAAGGGAACTTGCCAGTATCCCTTGGTAAGGTCAATTTTAGTAAAGAAAAGGGCCTTGGTGAGACGAGACAAACGATTTTCAAGTAGAGGTAAGGGTTCAGCATCGAAGACTGTGATGTTATTCAGTTTCCGGTAATCTACACACAATCTGATATTCTTGTCTTTCTTACGAACGATGACCATAGGTGAGGAGTAAGGTGCGTTGGGAGGTTCTATAATTCCTAAATTAAGCATTTGTTTTAACTCTTCTTCAACCTGGTGCTGGTAGTGAATAGGGACAGGATAGGGGCGTAGACGAATTGGTCGATCATCTGTAAGGATAATGTCATGTGAAATGATTGATGTACGACCTGGGATGTCTGTGAGGACATCTGGAAAAGAGTGTAGAAGACTAGAGACTTGGGAATGTTGTTCAGAAGACAAACCTGGACAAATAGCGACATCCTTCCATGTCTCAGTCGAATGAAGAGGAAAGACAGGTAAGTTCATGGGAACATCAGGAAAAGCCGATTCTTCCTCCTGAATTACTGATAGCGCAGAGTAGTGAGTACCAGGCCTTGGGTGGTCATCAACTGCTTGAAAGATGGCTTGAAGATGTTCCGGTCTAGTGTGGAATTCCTTAAGCATGTTTATGTGAAAGGTCTTCCTTTTCCCTTTTATATCTAAGATGTAGTCAACATCAGAAATGCGTGACAACACTTTATATGGGCCATTCCAAGCAATTAAAAGTCTATTTTCTTTCCTTGGAAGCAATACAAAAGCTTCATCGCCAGGTAATAGTTGACGTAATCGTCTGTTATGATTTTGGAACTGGCGTGATCTTGCTTTAGCAGCCTCAGAAGAAGCTGTAGCCAGTTGGCAGGCATCTATAATGTTACGCCGGAGGTTAACGACGTATTCATATGATGACTGGATGTCCTGAGTCATCTCTGAGTCTATGAGTAGGTCCTTAATAAGAGACATGGGACCTCGAGGTTGAGCTCCAAATAAAAGCTCAAATGGTGAGAAACCAGTCTGTTCATTTGCTACCTCACAGTATGCGAACAGTACGGCGGTAAAACCCTGTCCCAATCTTGAGGATATTTCACTGTAACCTGCCCAATAATTGCTTTAATGTCCGGTTCAGACGTTCCACCGTGATATTGCTCATCGCATGGTAAACACTACTGAGAGACCTGTCGATATTGAGGCGTTTCATAACAGCAGTCATAGTGTCAGATACAAATTGGGTACCTCGATCTGAAAGAAGTTTTCGAGGAAAACCAAGTCTAGAGAAAATCAAGAAAAGGGCATCAGCAACGTCATTACTGGTGATGTTCTTAAGAGGTATGGCCTCGGGCCATCGAGTGCACATGTCAATACATGTGAGCACATACCTGTGTCCCCTAGCGGACATAACAGGTAAAGGACCGATAATATCAACGGCCATTTTCTCAAAGGGGCGTACAGGTATATCACACGCCTGAATCGGGGCTGTATGATAGGCTCCTCTTGATTTTACCTCTTGACAAATAACGCAAGAGCGACAATATATGGAGGTGTCTCTGGAAATTCCCGGCCAAAAGAAAGAGGACAAAACTCGGGAACGCGTCCTAGAGTAGCCCATATGGCCAGCACTGTGAGAATCATGTGCATGTTGTAAAATGTACAGACGAAGTTTTTGGGGAACCATTACCTGATGTCTGATTAAAGATGAATCTTTAAAATTCCTAACCAATACATAATTTTTAAGTGTGTACCACTGTTTTGGTGACAAACTATCATCAACGTAATCATTATCTTTAACTAATCTAAAGAATTTCTTCAAAGAGTTGTCTTCTCTTTGAAGTTTGATAAAGGATTGTTTGTCTATATCAGAGTGAACGTGAAAATTGTCGTGAGTTTCAGGATCGGTATCATCATTTTCCTTTGGTGCCTTGGCCTGGGCACGCGTAGTAACTGCAGTAGCAGTTGATAAATTTTGACATTCCCATTGAACAATTTCTTCGGGTGAGCAATCATTGCTGCCGTGTATCCGGCCAAGTGTGACATCCGCTATTGGGCTTCTTAACAAACACACATTAACCTTGCCTGTAAAAAATGGTGAGTGAATATCCACCACGGCTGTGGGATAAAATTCAACTGTCCCGCCAAAAGTTACACATTTAACAAAGTCACCCGTTGCATGAGACGGAGGTAGTAATGACTGTCTCACTCCGACAGTCGTGCAACCAGAATCACGGAGTACTGTAACTTGAGTGCCATTCAATAAACCTCTATGAAGCTGTAGTACCCCTGTACCATTATGTGCTGATGAAGCAGTAACTGCTGGGAGCGGATGACCACATTTTAACAAGGAAGTCACATTAGACTGGAATAGAGTTTAACAATCTGGACACTGTGAAGCAGTATCAAAGTCAAACGAACAACATGAAGCTGCTTGATTAACAACATTGTTGTCCTGTGCGTTCTCAGGTGTAGCAGGAGTATGTGCTGAGTTAGCATGGTAGTTCGAATATGAATTATTTCTAGAGCGTGATCTATGTCTCTGATTGTAAAAAGAGTTATTTTGACTCCTGTCATTATTTCTTTGGTTTCTATTGTTGTTTCCTTGATTTCTATAGTCTTGTGACCTATTCCGATGTGAAAACTTTTGGTTATTTGGTCCCCAGTTATTCCAATTCTTATTATAGTTACCAACATTATCATTCCTTCTCTCTCCTGAGTTTTGTTGAAAATTACCTCTGTTTTGGGGTGAATGGTTCCTATATGGTTGTCTACCTCTATATGGTTGTGAGTTATTGAATTTGCTTGGTTTGAAATTCCCATCAAAACTGTAGGATCTTTGTCTATAATTGTTGTGGTTCCAAGTTGTAGCTGCGGCAACAGTAAAGCTTCCTTAATAGTGTTGTTACTGACACAAACTCCCGGATGTGCATTGCAATATTGTCTACATAATTCCTCCATTGAACTCAAACTCGACGGCTTCCTTTCCTGTAGATATTCTCGCAGTAGTCTGCTTACAGAACACAACATTTTGTCTCGCAATAATAAGTCCTTATCATCATCTCAACCCATAACCCGTCATGGGTCGTAGGGGTGCCATGGTGGAAGCATCAGCAGACAGGGTCCTCCACTGCTCTCTATTCTCAGCAATGCGTACAAGTGTGGAGAAACCGTGTCCTGCCCATTCTTTGATGTTATCAGCCCAGGATTTTCTTTGCCTTCCTCTTCTCCGTTTACCTTCGACTGTTCCCTGGAGGATCGTTTTCGAAAGGGAGTCATGACGAGTTACATGCCCAAACCAGGCAAGCTTTCGACGTTTCACTATTGACAAAAGTGGTTCTTGATGGCCTGCATAGGTGTTTATCTTCTCTCTAACATAGACATTTGTTTTGTGCTCTTTATAGCAAATGCGCAAAATTCTTCTGTAACATTTATGCTCGAAAGCCTGAATCCTTCGCTCCGTATCTGCAGTGAGTGTCCAGCCCATCAGCGTCTAACTGATGAAGTTTTAATAATAATATTTTCATCATCATCATCAGTTGCCATCTCCACAACGGAGGTTGGCTGTAATGGATCTCCAACGTCTTCTGTCTCTTGTCTTGGTGGTACACTCTGATAGACTCTTTCCCGTCCATCTCTTGATGTTATCTTCCCACTTATAGCGCTGTCTTCCCCTTGCACGTTTACCTTCAACTCTCCCTTCTGTTATGGTCTTCTGCAAGGTGTTATGCCTTTTTATGTGGCCAAAGTATTTTAGCTGCCGAACTTTGACCTCTCTCATTAGTTCTCTTTTCATACCTAGATTTTCTAGGACCTCCTTAATTGTTTTCATCTCTTTCCATGAGATACGCCCCATTCTTCTATATATCCACATTTCAAGAGCCTCAATTCTTTCTTCCAAATGCTTATTCATCGTCCATGTTTCTGCACCATACAGAAATGCAGAATAATATTTTAGCAGCATCATAATTGCATCTATTCGGCCCGTCCAATTGGCACAGAGCCGTTAAGGATTCACCAGTCATGAAATCCATCAATCTTGTACACCAATGAGACCTATCAAGCTTATTTTCTTCACAAACATTTTCATAGCGATGTAAGAAGGACGAAATATTGTCTATTTCTGGCTTAAACACAGGCAAACGAAATTTAACAAAACCGCTATTGTGGTTGCTAAAGGAACCTCTATGTTCAGAGTCATCATTTTGTCTACTCTGATGTTGCACTCTTTGTTCTTCAATACGTAAAGTCGCCATTTTTTCTTCATGTGCAAGTTTTGCTGCTTCAGCAGCTTGTTGCAACTTTTTCTCCTCTACCTGTAATTGCTGTTCTGCAATCCTTTTGTTCTCTTCTGCAAGTAGCTCTGCTTTTCTGAGCTCTCGCTCCTCATACCGTGCATCTCTTTGTCTTTTATTTTCTAGGGCTTCTTGATTTTCTTTGGCATTGAATTCCTCTTTGGCAAAGTCCATTAATTCCTTTGCCTTGTAACCATATTCTTGGCCCATAGTAATAAATTCCTGATACTCCATTATTTACTTCTTCACTATCTTACTATCAATATTATATATTATGTAATAAATGTATCTCGATTAGTCCGTCAATACCAATTCACTAGCTTTGTGCTTTGCAATATTATCAATGCAAATAGATTCTTAATATTACCAATCAATAACAAAATAGTATAGTATGACAGATCAACAGTAGTAAAGATACGAGGGAAACGAGAAAGAGAGGAGGGGGAAAAATTATGATAATGTACAAGAACAGAATTAATGGAACTAAACAAGAAGTCAAGTACAAGTGACCAAGACAATGCAATAACAGCAGAAAGTAAACGAAAAAGAATGCAAATGGGAAACTAAGGAGAAATAACAAATAGAACAGACTTACTGCTTTAAAAAAAACAGCACAGGACCTGTAACAATATATATAAATGTAAACAAGTGATAGAAGGTTAGACTAGCATTACAAACAGAATGGTTGTCAACTAAGGAGAAGAAAACAAAACCAACACACTACAAAAACTGACAACTAAAAGGACGGAGCAGCACACCTAACCAAATTAGATCACACTAAACAGGCAGTGAACTAAACGTCGGTGAGAAAACTCGTGCCGGAAATTTCCCTGCTTGAGAAATGTAAGCAAAACCTATAGAAATATCTGCTGTACGGTCATTTTACAATGACATGTGTCGCTAACAACAGATGTGTACAAAGACATAGAAACGAAGAAAACAAATAATATAGATATCAAAAAGGCTTACACCACGGCAAAGATACAAGAGTGTATTAACAGGCACTTATCTTATCGCTGTCCGATCAGATGCAAGTCCGGAAAAAGGCGTCAACACTGGAACAACATTGTCCCTCAATACAAGTGAAGCACAGATGAAAAATGTAAACAAGTAGACGGTCGCGGTCAGATGGGCATCATGAACTGTGTAGGTCTAGAAACGTTGTGTTGACTTGGTACAAAATAACTTGACATCGCCGTGGCAGGACTTGAAACTTGAAAGAATCTTACAAACGTGGTGATGTAGACTGGAACACGAAATAAACTTGGAAACTGGTTGGCTTGAAATTGTAATCTTGAACGTTACAGCGAACAATAGGACATTGAAACTGGAACATTGGACATGCGCAGTGGCAGTGTTCGCTATCCAACTGGACCCGTTGATAATGACTGGGTTCACGAAGCGGTGTGTTCACAATAACACGCTGAACAAGGGTGACGATCAAATATACATTAGATACATAGATTAAATGGCAGCTGTAGATTTGCAAAGTACGAAGGTATACTTGCTCACGTGAATTTGAAAACCATGTCCTGATAAATGTATCGATCCAAAACCATACTGGCCCACCAAATTATACGGTGTTACGGTGGGATAAATTAGAGGATCATGCATGTATACGCGAATGATAGCAGGTGTTCATTCAGGACATTATGGTCAGTACACATAACAAAGCCGGTAGGTGAACAGGTCCACGGGAAAACATGGTTGACATTTAATACATAAAGTCACTACACAATAACGTCCATCAAACATCAAAAGTACATGGCAATGGATAAGCGTAGTAGATTATCCCTGGTCCGTCAATAAGGTTCAAACGTTAGGCATCGTTAAGTGGCAATAATATAATAATAATACACTCCTCTCATCTCCACTCAATCCTGGCCGTTGTACTAAAGGTTCGGGCAATCCACGAAAACCAAAGTAATGCGGCAGAAGAAATCAGGCCAAACAAAAATATTAGTTGCCTCATTATCTCAAAGTTACGTGTAGTAAATTAGGGTATGAACTTCTAGATAAGTTTATGAACCATCTTACACATAACGTGGCAGCCTCCGAAAAATCAACAATGCCACAATATATATTTATAAATCACTCTCCATTATCCCGGAGCTCGAAAAATTACATCTCTCTCTCTCTCGGACGCAAACACAAAGACGGAAGGCCAATTAATTTACACACTGAACCCCACGACACGTGATAGAAACATTACTAGTTGACCATCGCTCAACACAGGTGAACGCTTCGCTCACCACGGGTGGACGCATCGTGCAAACCGTAGTTTGTCTACAGGCGAACACAGTTTCTCACATAAAAATGGAAGTGTGCTAGCGTGTAGTAACATGCCTTACTATTTTATCTGCATCCCAAATCTATCCTTAACAATATATATATATATATATATATATATATATATATATATATATATATATATATATATATATATATATATATATATATATATATATATATATAGCTCGGTTTAGAGTGTGTGTTTAGTAATTTTGACTGAGACAAAGATGTAGTACATTTAAAAGGATTAAATCGAAGTTAAATTTGTAACATTACAAATAACAAAAGTTAATAATCACTTTAAGTTTTAACAGTTGGAAAATAATTTGAATAGTTATGGTAAAGGTTTTATCACTTGGATGGGATTTAACTGAATAAAGGAGGTTACTTTTGCAACAGACATTTTCACTTTGCTGCCAATGGTAGTTTCTTCTCCAGCTGGGTCAGTTCCTTTCACTCTGCTCTCGCTCGTCTCTGGTCGAAGTTCAGGCGCCGCACGTTCCAAGAACGTTAAGGAGTAACGGCCAAGTTGGTTCTGCGTCCGTCTATAAGACCCTCTTATCATGGCGTCTCGAAAACGTCAGTCCACTTCTACCTTCACTTGGTTCCAGAGATAGTACTTTCTGCGGGTACCACCAATAACTGGTAATAGAAAAAGAAACGAAACGCTCTTCTGAGTATGGCGTTTTTCCGACACATTTATGTGCCCTCCTCTTCTATTCTACCATTCCGTGTCAGAATTTACCATCGATGAGAATTAAATGTAATCCCTCGGGATAAAACTTCTTTTACATTTAAACTGAATAGCTTTAGCTTTACATTATATTTAAATGAAAAGGTTAAACGTACAGATATAATATGTTTTACATTTACATCTCCACTGTTTGAAAAGTGTTCACAATATAAATTCATTTATGTTTCCTTTACATTTACACTTGTGAAAAAGTTTCTTCTTCTTCTTCCTCGTTCGTCCTGAAAAGGACGTTGGTTGCGTTGTGTCTGTTTACGCCCGAGCTGTGATATCTGCACCTTTCGGTCGACACATCCGACTTCAGCATGGCATTTTTGGGGACCGGGTTTGCCTTCCCTCTACGATCGCTACTCGCTCAGCCAGACTGCAGTGATGCAGCCTGTTTCCAGGGCCACCACGTGGAGGTGGAGTAGGGTCTTGGTCAGCTCTGGTTCGCTGACCCTGATGCAAGCAGTCAAGCTGTGGGTCGCTGACTGCATTCTCTATTGCTGCATCTTTGGGTCCCGTGAAAAAGTTTTAAACTTCTATTAATTTAAAATGAATATTTTCCCACCGACATTTACACTGGTTTAAAGTTTGAAAACTTACATTAATTTTAAAGTGAATATGTTTTAGGGACATTTACACTGCTTTGAAAATACACGTTTTATACTTAGAATGTACATCATTTCTTTCATCTTTCCATCCCTGCTCCATAGGGAACCTACTTTATGATTTTAGTTCTCTTTACGAAATTATCAATAATGCAATCACCAGCCCGTGCAGTGGTGGTTCATGAATCATCATTCTAGATACTGAGGTTGCCAGCCCCAAATGACTTTGACATCCAATAGCGAGTTTCACTCATTAAACTTCATATGGTTATATATACATATATATGTTAGTTCACATGTTAGTAATAAAATATGAAATGTAAATCACAACTTACGCCATTCCTGGCTACAGACATGTTTGCTCAGATGATTAAAAGTGACGAATTTTTCTCTTACACGCATCTGTGTGGTCTTTAATTTTACAATAGATTGCCCCTTCTGACTCCGTGTTTTTTTCAGTTTCCTAGTCCCGGTGTTCCTTATTAAAATTTGAAAGAGATTTCCTGTGCTTTGTAAGTCTTATCTGGTTCTCCAATAAAAAGTCCGGTTAACAAATAGGAATTATGAATCTAGTCTTCACTCTGGCGAGGTCTGAGGTCTTGGCGAGCTTGAAATTCACAGTGCGATAAAACTGCGAAATTGTCAGCCTATATTCCTCCTCAATGTTGTTATTAATGTGACAGTGCCAAAGTCATCTCGCCTGTTGTCCACCTCCATTTTGTCGTTATGTGGCTGCCATCTTAGTTTACATCTAAAAATAGCTACATTAGTAGTGCCGCTTACGGATAGCAGCCAATCAGAGAAGAGTAGCGTCAGGCTCTAGCGTCATTTCAAATTCTTTATTCATTCTTATTGCCGGTGGCCGAGAGAGAACAAGCTTTGAGAGCTGAAGTCTACTTCAAGAACATGACTAGGACTTAAAATCTACAAACACTGTCTGGGTGTTCGGTAGTATTAAATGTTGATCTATATAAGGCTTTGTGTTGCTTGAATTGCTAAGTCTGCTGCCAATAATTGCAACCCCTGTCAAACAATCCTTAATAAATTGTCTTAGTGCATGGGTCTTTGGGTGTGAGGTACACCTAGCCCCTGTCACAAGTGGCGTCGTCGGCAGGATTGGCAGACAGCACGCAGTGAAGCAACTCTTTAGTGATCAGAGTAGTAACAGCCGAAACAGTAGAACACCCAGTTCAGTGCAAGGCAGGAAACAGGATCATCCAGCTTACCATTGTATTCACTCAACTTTACTAGCAACAAGATGGCGGCACGCAATACATGTGCTGCTAGTGGATTGGATAACGAAGATGGGGCTGAAGTGGATGACCCTGTAGTGGAACTAGCGCGACAACCAGAGCGAGTGAGGTACATCATGGTACCTACCCACAAGAAAGTGCGGTGCTTTGGGGAGCGCACAGGCCCTACGGCTGAGGAATATGTCAGAGAGGTGAGAGCTGCCTGGAGAGTAGGGATGATGAGTAAAGAGGACCAGGCAGATGTTATTCTTGACAGTGTAACCCCAAGTGTTCGCAGGGAGCTGAGGATTCAGGCTAATGACGATGACCAAGAAGCAATGCTACATTCCATTCTTAGGGTGTATGGGGAGCGTCGAAGCATCCCAGAGCTAATGGCTACATTTTACTCTACCCGGCAAGGTGCAAGGGAGTCTCTTTGGGAATTCTTCCATCGCATGCACGAGGTGTTCGAAAGTGTTGTTGTAGTAAAATCTGAGAGAATAATCGCTCATTTCAGTAAGAATTTAGTCATAAAATGATAATAAATAATCCCGCCCTATTGTGTCTGACGGTGATCCTCTCACACGCCAGCATAGCGCTGAATTGTGTGCAGTGCTAAAGCCTATAGAACGATCCCATGGTAAAAATCTAACACGCGTTTTAATTTCGGTTTCGAAAACGTACTACCAACATTTAACATTTTGCCAGACCTGCTGCATACATTTTGCAGCCTAGACTTATAATTAACGATTATGTGGAAGTATGCCGCCAAACTGCTATCTGAATTAACGTATTCTGTCAACTTAAACGCACAATTTAGTAGTAATCCTTACATTTTTTGGTAGTGTTACACGATACAATACAAATTATTAACGCCAATTCTTAACCCGCCACGCCAACACCCCGCGTCGCTTGACACATTCTGCCATGCATATATACACGCTGGAGCAAAGCCAACAGAGGCAAACACGCAGACATTTTTATTGCCTTCTCACGGTAATTTTTCTGACGTCACAAAAACAAGTTAGTTATTTGAAAATACATGCGATCGAGATGAAAGAGAGGGAAAGATGGCGGTCTTGTGTAAAATATTTATTTGACGATTGACTATGACGAAAATTGAAAATCTAAACCATAATGAATCTGACCATAAAAATCATATGGTAGTATAGCTTAGAGTCCACTGAGCAAGAATGTGTTTTAAATAATATGATAGTCCCAGTATTAGCCAAGTTATTGAGAAAATACTAAATGTCTACGGACGCACGACCAGACAGACTGTTGTTCCTGTTTGATTTTCATAACGTTAGTGGGGACACCGGCTTAGAAGGGAGGCATTGAGGTAAATTCAAATTCGCTTGGGTAACAAGAGTATAGGAGGGAAAAAGGGAGCGGCAGGAAAATGTAATCTAAAACGAAACATCTTTTTGTATTGGCATAATTAAAGCAGACTGGCCAATAGACTACCAGACGCAGAGTATGTTTGGAATTGTTTTGTTTTTCAAAAACTGCATTTGAATTCTGGTAGTCGCAAGCTTTCGATTGGCCAGTGCTACTAAATATTAGCAAAAAGCTTTCACTATTCATTGCCAGTTGAACAATATTTTTCATTCAGATACGCTGAGAACAGCTGTGATAAATTTAAAAGTAAATTAAATAACTAAATGAGTATTTCACAGTCTGGACGGAGCAGAAGAAACGGAGGCCATTTCTTTGCAAGTCAGCGTCATTCGTTTATATTTCTTGATTTGTGGTAAGAATGCTTTATGAATTTAATATGTTTAATCCCATTACCAAAGTTAGATACTGCTATTGGGAAAAAGTGAAGGACGTGCCGGGAGCAGACATTGTTGAGTCCTCCCGTTGAAATGTATCTAACTGATGTATGTTGTCATGATTATGTTTGAATATTATTGCATTAGAAATATGTTAGTAAGCCTCTGTGTTCCATGAACACTGTTAAACATGCCTGAAGCATTTATATTTAAAAAGAAAAAGAAGAGAAAAATATATAAAAGGAAATGTGGTTACCCCACATTATATTATTGAGGAAAACTATGTAAATGTACAGTGGCGTATCTGCCATAGGGACCTGAGGTGTGGTCACAGCAAGGTGGGAGTCATGAAAAACTAGGGGCGAGTGCACCTGAAATGCACGCGAGGCTGACCCCATATCACAGTAGGGAAATAAATAATATCAAAAGTGATCAGATATAAAAGGCCAGGGTGTCCTTTTGTTGCAGAGGTTTTATTTCCTGTTGCCAGCTGGTAACAGGAAACCTGAGGAGTGACGATAACGCCAAGAAGTCTCCGACAATTCATGTATGCTGTCAAGAGATAACAGCAGGAGCTTGAGCGTGTGATGTGATATCGATATTTCTGCAACTACACACTATCTTATCATTCAACAAGAAACCCCAGGTGATATTTTAAGGACCTGGGTATATCTGACAGTTTCGTTTTAAATAAACACTGGTATTTCAAATCATACTCAGGAAGTTGATGGGGTATGATGATAATACAGCCCCTCATACACAGTGACTCTCCTTCTTAGATGAATAAAGTGTAAGCTGTGAATATTCCAACAGGAAAGACATATATTAACTTTATAGTTATTGGGCAGATTGCCCACACACATTTTTAGTTGATCTTTTCTGTAAACTATCTTGTCCTCATTTTCAAAGACCTGTCCAAAAAATATGACTGGACAGGCAAAATAAATTGTACAAAAAAATATCAAATTTAAAGAAAAACTTAACCACAGGTTTTTATTCACTTCCTCATAGAAACATAAAGTGTTTTTGTGTTGTGTACCATCATTTTATTTCTCCCCTAGACACTAGGTACATCATACACCAGACACTAGAGCCAAAATAGTGACCGTGTGAGATCTAGGGAGGTAGCGTTAGGTTCCCTGCACATAATTCATCATCATCGTTTATAGAGTCAGGGGCCTACATGTGCTTGACCTCACACGGTTAATACATACACGGATTTCATTCTTTTTAGGATACCATCATAACCTCCCCAGCAAAATCAAACTTTGATACATAAATTGGTAGGCTTGTCCGGGCATTTGAATTTCTCCTAGTACTACATACATTGGGGTCTAGGTATTAGCAAAAACAACATTCTATTGTCCCAGGGAATCCCCATAATCATTATTGCCCAAGATTTGGGAAGTCAAGAAACTGTCAGAACCCAGAATTAATTAGATAAATTTATACTTATTTAGAAACTTTGTTAGAACATTTTGTATTCATCAGAATGGCAGATCTGGCCAAGTTTCGATCTGCGGCTGTTCAGACTGCCAAAGAAATGAATATGGAGGGTCAAATCTTAATTGACTATGTCACCTCAGAATGTGATAAATTTATTACTAGGGAAGAACATAGGTTAGCCGAGGAAAGGAAGATGCAATTAGAAGATTCTAGGGAGATTAAGAGGCTGCATTTGGAGGAGAAGAAACTTGAGACTGAGAAGGAGGAAAAACGTCTACAGAGGGAGGCGGAACGAGAGAAAGAAGAAAGGAGATTTGAGGCGGAACGAGATAAAGAAGAAAGGAGATTGGAGGCGGAACGAGAGAAAGAAGAAAGGAGATTGGAGGCGGAAAGGGAAGATAAAAGATTACAAAGAGAACATGAGATACGACTAAGGGAGTTAGAGCTGCAAAGCCATGCTCCTGAAAATGGAACTAGCCCCTCCACTTCCGACTCAGCTGCAAGCCAGGGGGCCTCCTCATCAGCCATGGGGTTCCATTTAGATTCCTTTGTAGAAAAGGATGATGACATTGAGTCGTATTTAAGCAGATACGAAATATTAGCCACTACTTATGGGTTAGAAAGAGAAAAATGGGGTGTAAAGTTGTCTCAGGATCTTCGGGGAACAGCTTATGAAGTGTTTTCCAAAATGAGCAGGGATGACCAAGACAACTATGACATGTTGAAGCAGACTCTTCTGTTAAGATACGAAAAGAACGGAGAGTTTTATAGAAAGAAATTTAGGAATGCCAGGCTACTGTCGGGTGAGACCTATCACCAGTTCTCCGCCCGGTTGGAAACGTATATGGAGAAATGGGCTTCTGTGGGAAAAACCCAAGATCTCAAAGAGATGATACTCATTGAACAGATGAGAGAGTCCATGGCTCCAGACATGAGAAAGTTTCTCATGGAACAGGGTGCGGAGAGGCTGGGTGAGATCATAAATGTCGCTGAGAGGTATCAGGCAGCCCAGGCAGAGGTAGCTGGTATCAAGAAGAAACCAGTAGATCAGTATAAGGCTCTTCAAAATTATAATAAATTTGATAACAGAAGTAAGCAGAACTTTGATAGGCCTCGGAATGATTTTAAAAATAAAACCTCACATTTCAATGACAGAAAGAATGATGAAAGAAAACCTTTTAACCAAGGAAAGAGGTGGTGTAAACATTGTAGGAAGGACAACCATAACACCGAATTCTGTAAAAGTAAACCTTCTGGATGTGCTGCTATGAGAAGGTGGAACCAGGAAGTAAAGGACAAACCTGCTGGACAGCAGGAACCTTATCACCCCCCAGTTTGTGAGGATGTTGTATGCAATGAGTTCACCATTAGGTGTCTCTATGATACAGGTCTAGATTTTGATGCTGTCGTGAGCGCGCATTTTGTGAACCCAGATCAGTATACCACAGAAACAGTGGAGATACAAGGGGCGACCAAGGACCTACCACTCATGAAACTTCCCATTGCAAGGATAACAGTGAAAACTCGCTATGTGGAAGGGATAATCAGAGCAGCAGTGATAGACTCACCCATCTACCCTCTGATATTGGGGTGTCGTTATGTCTACTTTGGAAATCCCAAGAGACCTGTGGTCTTGGCAGCAGTCCAGACCCGATGACAATCCAGAAAGGAAGAAGATGAACCTATAAATACTCATCCAGAGGAGATAAGGACGGCACGGGCTGAAGATAGGTCACTGAAGCCGTGCTATAAGAAACTCCCAAAGAGCCATACTCCTCCTAATAAAGGAGAATTCTATATGAAGAATAAATTGTTATATAGGAAGGCGGCACTGGTTCAGCTGGTCACGGTCAGCTGGTCCTTCCCAGTTCATATAGGGAAAAGGTAATGGAGTTAGGTCATGCTATCCCCTTCAGTGGTCACATAAGGATTAGCGCAACAGGACAGCGTATAGCTTGTCATTATTTCTGGCCAGGGATAACGGAAGACATAAAGAGATATGTAAAATCCTGTCGTGAATGCTAGAGAGTAGCTCCAAAGCATTGGACTGCTCCAGCAACTCTAGGGGAAATGCCCATAGTGGGAACCCCTTTTGAGAGAGTTGCAGTGGATATTGTGGGACCTCTCACTCGGACCAAGAGGAGGAACAGTTACATCCTTACTCTGGTAGACACTTGTTCTATGTGGGGAGAGGCGGTAGCCCTGTCATCAATCGATTCGAAACATGTGGCAGAGGCATTACTTACGATATTTACAAGGTTAGGATTCCCGCATCAAATCTTGACTGATAATGGCTCTCAGTTCAAGGGGAAACTACCAGAAGAGGTTTTCAGGTTGTTCCAAGCCAAGCACTTTCATTGTAGTCCGTATCATCCCCAAGGGAACGGCTAGGTAGAGAGGTTCAATGGGACTCTCATTTCTATCCTGAGAAAGCTGGCACATGAGAAACCTGATACGTGGGAGCACTACTTGCCCGCCGCATTGTTTGCGTACCGGGAAGTAACACATAATTCCACCGGAGTGGCACCCGCAACCCTGTTATTTGGGAGGCCAATAAAAGGTCCGTTGGAAGCTTTGTTAAGGACCTGGACAGATGAGAAGGCAGAGGAGACTGTTACCTCATCATATCAATATGTGAACGAACTGACCACTCGTCTAAAAACTAGTTGGAAACTGGCAAATGATAATTTGAGACAAGCCAGGAAAAAGCATGCTGCTTATTATAATAAGAAAGCGAAGGATAGAGAACTTGCTGTAGGGGAGAAGGTACTTCTTCTCTTGCCAGACAGTAACAATAAACTTCAGATCGGATGGCAAGGGCCATACAGTTTTGAAAAAGGTATCCAGAACAAATTATAAGATAGACAAGAAGGGAAAGGAAAAAGTCTATCATGTGAACCTTTTGAAGAAATATCTGGACAGACAAATCCAGGAAGGAACACACCTATTGGCCTTATCTATTGCAACGGAAATGAAAAATGACCATCTATCCTCATTCGAATATCCACTGAAAAGCAGTGAAACGTTTGCCCAGGTGAAGATCAGTAATCACCTGACAAAAGAACAGAAGGAGAAGGTTCAACAGGTCCTTGAGAAACATACAGATGTGTTAACGGATAAACCGGGGCACACAAATCTGTTGGAATATGATATGAAACTACAAGACCCAGCACCTATCTGTATGAGGCCCTATTCTAGTCCTTTCGCTAAGGATAAAGCTTTGAAAGAGGAGATTGATTATTTGTTACAAGAAGGGATTATTTCTCACAGTGAATCTCTTTATAGTTCCTGTGTGGTTTTGTTGCGGAAACCATCGGGAGAACATAGACTGTGCATAGATTACAGGAAACTGAATGCTGTCACAGAAGATCAGGTGGATCCATTACCCGATACTACTCAACATTTTGCTAGGCTGAACAAGGTAAAATATTTTTCTAAGGTGGATCTTAGCAAAAGCTATTACCAAATTCCAGTAAAGCCTGAGGTTCGACCTTATTTAGCCTTTAGCACCTCGGAAGGTCATTATGAGTTCAACATGTTACCGTTTGGGTTGAAAAATGCCCCGAGTGTGTTTTCAAGGATGATGCGAAAATTATTGGATCCCCTGAAAAATCCATGTATTTCGAATTTTATGGACGATATCCTCATAGCTACGGAAACATTTGAGGAACACGTTACCTCCTTGAATATGCTGTTTGATAGACTCAGAGAGGCTAACTTAACTGCTAGGCCAACAAAATGTTGTATTGGTTGTAAAGAGTTGGAATTCTTGGGACATACTGTACATCAGGGTAGCATGACCCCTGATCCCAAGAATCTGGAGAAATTGAAAAGAGCACCTAGGCCACAAACAAAGAAAGATGTGCGATATTTCGTGTCGTTGTGTGGTTTCTACCAGAAGTACATCAAAAATTTTAACTCTATATGTGCTCCTCTGACGGATTTAACTCGCAAAGGTCAACCTGATACAATAAATTGATCAGCACAGTGTGAATTGGCATACCAGGAGTTAAAAGAGAAACTTACAAGCAGGCCAGTATTGCAATTGCCTGACTTGAATCAAGAATTTATCGTGAGAAGTGATGCAAGCAATGTGGGCCTAGGCGCTACATTGTTGCAAAGGTCCTCCTCACAAGATGGAGAATTGAACCCAGTCGCTTATGCAAGCCGCAAGTTGAACAAGGCGGAAAAAAATTATTCAACAAGTGAAAAGGAATGTCTAGCTTTGATATGGGCTATAAAGAAATTCCAGATTTATTTATATGGCAGGACATTTGTGGTCCAAACGGATCATTCACCACTCGTATTTCTGTCACAGGCCAAGCATGAAAATTCCAGATTATTGAGATGGTCTTTATTATTGCAGCCATACTCATTTCTGATACAATATATTCCCGGCCCTCGGAACGTAGGTGCAGACTTTTTAAGTAGACATCCTTATGATGAAGATCAGAAAAACGAGTAAGACTTCATTGAGCTAAGTTATCTCGCAGATTATAACCTGCTAATGATTGCATGTTTTAGGATGGGAGGTGTGTAGTAAAATCTGCGAGAATAATCGCTCATTTCAGTAAGATTTTAGTCATAACATGATAATAAATAAACCCGCCCTATTGTGTCTGACGGTGATCCTCTCACACGCCAGCATAGCGCTGAATTTTGTGCAGTGCTAAAGCCTAGAACGATCCCATGGTAAAAATCTAACACGCGTTTTAGTTTCGGTTTCGAAAACGTACTACCAACATTTAACATTTTGCCAGATCTGCTGCATACATTTTGCAGCCTAGACTTATAATTAACGATTTTGCGGAAGTATGCCGCCAAACTGCTATCTGAATTAACGTATTCTGTCAACTTTAACGCAAAATTTAGTAGTAATCCTTACATTTTTTGGTAGTGTTACACGATACAATACAAATTATTAACGCCAATTCTTAACCCGCCACGCCAACACCCCGCGTCGCTTGACACATTCTGCCATGCATATATACACGCTGGAGCAAAGCCAACAGAGGCAAACACGCAGACAATTTTATTGCCTTCTCGCGGTAATTTTTCTGACGTCACAAAAACAAGTTAGTTATTTGAAAATACATGCGATCGAGATGAAAGAGAGGGAAAGATGGCGGTCTTGTGTAAAATATTTATTTGACGATTGACTATGACGAAAATTGAAAATCTAAACCATAATGAATCTGACCATAAAAATCATATGGTAGTATAGCTTAGAGTCCACTGAGCAAGAATGTGTTTTAAATAATATGATAGTCCCAGTATTAGCCAAGTTATTGAGAAAATACTAAATGTCTACGGACGCACGACCAGACAGACTGTTGTTCCTGCTTGTTTTTCATAACGTTAGTGGGGACACCGGCTTAGAAGGGAGGCATTGAGGTAAATTCAAATTCGCTTGGGTAACAAGAGTATAGGAGGGAAAAGGGGAGCGGCAGGAAAATGTAATCTAAAACGAAACATCTTTTTGTATTGGCATAACTAAAGCAGATTGGCCAATCAACTACCAGACGCAGAGTATGTTTGGAATTGTTTTGTTTTTCAAAAACTGCATTTGAATTCTGGTAGTCGCAAGCTTTCGATTGGCCAGTGCTACTAAATATTAGCAAAAAGCTTTCACTATTCATTGCCAGTTGAACAATATTTTTCATTCAGATACGCTGAGAACAGCTGTGATAAATTTAAAAGTAAATTAAATAACTAAATGAGTATTTCATAGTCTGGACGGAGCAGAAGAAACGGAGGCCATTTCTTTGCAAGTCAGCGTCATTTGTTTATATTTCTTGATTTGTGGTAAGAATGCTTTATGAATTTAATATGTTTAATCCCATTACCAAAGTTAGATACTGCTATTGGGAAAAAGTGAAGGACGTGCCGGGAGCAGACATTGTTGAGTCCTCACGTTGAAATGTATCTAACTGATGTATGTTGTCATGATTATGTTTGAATATTATTGCATTAGAAATATGTTAGTAAGCCTCTGTGTTCCATGAACACTGTTAAACATGCCTGAAGCATTTATATTTAAAAAGAAAAAGAAGAGAAAAATATATAAAAGAAAATGTGGTTACCCCACATTATATTATTGACGGAAACTATGTAAATGTACAGTGGCGTATCTGCCATAGGGACCTGAGGTGTGGTCACAGCAAGGTGGGAGTCATGAAAAACTAGGGGCGAGTGCACCTGAAATGCACGCGAGGCTGACCCCATATCACAGTAGGGAAATAAATAATATCAAAAGTGATCAGATATAAAAGGCCAGGGTGTCCTTTTGTTGCAGAGGTTTTATTTCCTGTTGCCAGCTGGTAACAGGAAACCAGAGGAGTGACGATAACGCCAAGAAGTCTCCGACAATTTATGTATGCTGTCAAGAGATAACAGCAGGAGCTTGGGCATGTGATGTGATATCGATATTTCTGCAACTACACACTATCTTATCATTCAACAAGAAACCCCAGGTGATATGTTAAGGACCTGGGTATATCTGACAGTTTCGTTTTAAATAAACACTGGTATTTCAAATCATACTCAGGAAGTTGATGGGGTATGATGATAATACAGCCCCTCATACACAGTGACTCTCCTTCTTAGATGAATAAAGTGTAAGCTGTGAACATTCCAACAGGAAAGACATATATTAACCTAATAGTTATTGGGCAGATTGCCCACACACATTTTTAGTTGATCTTTTCTGTAAACTATCTTGTCCTCATTTTCAAAGACCTGTCCAAAAGATATGGCTGGACAGGCAAAATAAATTGTACAAAAAAATATCAAATTTAAAGAAAAACTTAATCACAGGTTTTTATTCACTTCCTCATAGAAACTTAAAGTGTTTTTGTGTTGTGTACCATCATTTCATTTCTCCCCTAGACACTAGGTACATCATACACCAGACACTAGAGCCAAAATAGTGACCGTGTGAGATCTAGGGAGGTAGCGTTAGGTTCCCTGCACATAATTCATCATCATCATTTATAGAGTCAGGGCCTACATGTGCTTGACCTCACACGGTTAATACATGCACGGAATTCATTCTTTTTAGGATACCATCATAACCTCTCCAGCAAAGTCTAACTTTGCTGCAGTTGTAAGAGCACAAAGACAGAATAATGTCACTCCGTTGGAGCCATCCTTCCTTCGGGACCAGTTTGCTGATTGTCTGAGAGATGACCTACTAAGAAAGTTTGCAAAGGAAATGATCTTTAAAGAGCCTACAGCATCGTTTAAGTCGGTGAGGGACTATGCCTTACGGTTTTTAGAGACTGAACACGTTCCTGGGGCTGGTGTTGACAGTGTCGGAGTAGTAAATACAGGGACGGCACCCGATATACATGCATTAGGCATAGAAGTGGAGCAGCTGAGAGCACAGGTTGCTCGATTACAGGCTAAAATTGATGCTATGTCTCAGGAGCAGGGGAGACGTACCAGGACAGTTCGCTGTCTTATATATAGAGGACTAAGGCCACGTACAGAATCGATGTCCACAGGCATTAAACTAGACCCCTCTGCGGCTGGGAGTCAGGTTACAGAAGGGGAGCAGAATGACCCAGAGATAAAGATGGTTGGTGGTCGACCGGAATGTGATGTACTAATAGCAGGAAAGAAAGTCAGGTGTATTTTTGACACGGGGTCACAAGTTTCAACTGTTACGGAACAGTGCTTTCAGCAGCTTTTTGGAGATCTGGACCTGGATGAAAGTAAATGGGTACGACTAACTGCTGCCAATGGTGTCACGATTCCTTATGCTGGCCATCTAGGGGTTGACGTCAAGATTGGGGAGTGTTATCTCAAGAACTGTGGCGTCTATGTCGTTAAGAGTATCAATGGGCCTGACAAAGCGCCTGGTATAATAGGCACCAACATACTGGCGGAAGTAGAAAACATCCACCGCTTCCTCAAATGGCAAGCTCCAGGAAAAGGTACACAAGAAGCAAGGTTAGATAGAGTGAAGGTGTGGGTTCCAGGAGGAAGAAAAACCCACACACCAGCTCGCTCGATCGCTGCTATACAGGAGAAATGTAGAAGAGGCTCCAGATCAGAGAAGACAGTGCTTTTTGAACCCTCAAGAGACTTAGACCATAAAGGGCTGGTTATATGTCACACACTAACTGTACTCAGAGGAAGGTTCTGTGAGGTCCAAGCAGTAAATCTTGGAGATGAAGACCTTTTACTGGCTAGGGGTACTCAAGTTGGAGAACTTTCTGAGGCATGCGCAGACTATGAGAGACACTTCAGAGTTGTTGGAGCCCAGGAAGTGGAGATATCTGCACAGCCAGGATGCCCAGCCAAGGTCCCTGTTTGCAGCCCAGTTGATTTAAATGGGTTTGAGGGCAGTCAAGACGAAAAGCGCCAGCTACAGAAGTTACTACAACAATATAACAGCCTTTTCGCTGAAGACGAGAATGATGTAGGGTATGCAAGTAAGGTATCTCATTCGATTCAGCTGACGGATGATACTCCAGTAAAACAACCCTACAGGCGAATTCCTCCAGCTTTCTACAAAGAGGTGCAAGACCACCTTCGGGGTCTCCTCGACAAACAAATTATAAGAGAAAGTTCAAGCCCCTGGGCTTCGCCTATTGTGCTCGTGAGGAAGAAAGATGGCAAACTGCGATTATTTGTAGACTTCAGAGCTGTCAATGCCAAGACCAAAAAGGACGCCTACCCTCTTCCTCGTGAGGAGGAATATTTAGATGCTCTAGGAGGAGCAAAAATATTTTCTTCACTAGATCTAGCAAGTGGCTACTACCAGGTAGCTATGAGGGCAGAGGATCAAGAGAAAACAGCGTTCACCACACCATTTGGATTGTATGAGTACACTAGAATGCCCATGGGAATAGCTAATTCAGCCAGTACTTTTCAGCGACTGATGCAGAGTTCCATGCACGATAACATGTTCCAGCTGTTACTGGTCTATCTAGATGACATTCTTGTGTACTCAACCGGCTTTGCAGAACACCTGCGGCGGCTTGAAAAAGTGTTCCAGCGGTTGCAGCTACTAGGCCTGAAGTTGAATGCAGCTAGATGTCATTTCTGCAAGCCGAAGGTGGAATTTTTGGGTCATACGGTATCTGAAGAGGGCATTGGAGCAATGGAGGATAAGATAAAGATATTAAAATGGCATCAATACCCAGAACACAGACAGAGTTATGTGCATTCCTCGGTCTTTGTCGGAGGTTTGTGCCCGGGTTTGCCACTATAGCACGCCCACTGCATGAACTGGTTGCTCAGTTAAATGAAGACCAAGATCCACAGGATAAACGAAGGTCCAGAAAAACTGCCATAGGAGAACTGTGGACCCAAGAGTGATGTTGCTTTTAACCAGTTGAAAGCTACGCTTATGTCTACGCCTCTTCTTGGTTTCTCAGATTTTTCTGTGCCCTTTATATTGGAAGTGGATGCCTCATACCAGGGATTGGGAGCCGTGCTGTCACAAGTGCAAGATGGCAAGAAAAGGGTGTTAGCATATGCCAGTCACACTCTGCGACCATCAGAGAAAAATTCCAAAAGCAGCATGAAACTAGAATTGCTAAGTATGAAATGGGCTATGACGGAAAAGTTCAGGAGTTATCTGCTCAGTGCTCAAGTTGAGGTGTTTACCGACAACAGGAGTTTGGCTCTGTGGCAAAAGTCTAAGCTTGGCGCAATCGAACAGAGGTGGATAGCACAGATGTCGATGTTCAATTATTCTATCAAACACAAGGCAGGTAGAGCGAACGGAAATGCTGACTACCTCTCTCTGTATCCTATTGAGAATCCAGAACACACCGATGAAGATGATGATGTCGCCATCAGTCACATAGCATTAGTGCCAGCCCGCTCAACAGCTATACCCCCAACGTTAGGTTTGCTGCAGAATATGGAGTTAAGAGCCATGTGTGGAGCAGTGGAGATGGGAGATGCACCAGGCCCAGGAACAGGTGCGTCACAAACGTTTCCATCCTATTCTCTTGAAGAACTATTAGAACTGCAGGAGGCTGATACTGATATTATGACAGTCTCCAGAATTATGAGAGATGGTACTAGATTGCCCAAGGAGGAGATGAGGAGATTATCAAAGCCAGCAAAGAAGCTACTAAGACAGTGTAGGCGCTTAACACTAATTGGAGGCTTGCTGTATCGGACAGTAAGCGGACCAAATGGGACTAAGATTACACAACATGTGGTTCCAGAATCTTTAAAACCCGAGTTCTGGAGGCAGTGCACAAAACTGGCCATCAGGGTCGTGATCGCATGTTGCAGATACTGAAGAACAGGTGTTTCTGGGATGGCATAACGTGTGATGTAGAGACATTCTGCAGAAATTGCAGTAGATGCAATATAGCAAAAGCCCCGCATCTCAAGATCCAAGGCCCATCGGAAAACATGCTGGCATCCAAACCTTTTGAAGTAGTTGCCATGGATTTTACGCTGCTGGAAAGAGACACATGAGGCTACGAGAATGTACTCAGTATGACTGATGTATTTAGCAAGTTTGCAGTTGTCGTCCCAACCAGAGACTAAAAAGCAACCACAGTGGCCCGAGCGTTGGTAGAAAAGTGGTTTTTCTACCTAGGTGTGCCGCAGAGGCTTCATTCCGACCAGGGTAGAAATTTTGAATCGGCTGTCATATCCGAACTGTGCAGAGTATATGGCGTCGAGAAAAGTCGAACGACGGCATACAACCCTCGTGGAAATGGCCAGTGTGAGCGGTTTAACAGGACATTGCATTATCTCTTAAGGCCATTTCCACCAATGAGAAACGGAGATGGTCTGACCATCTGGCAGAGGTCCTTGCAGTCTACAACGCTACTCCCCATGCATCTACGGGTTACTTCCCTTATTATCTTTTGTTTTGGAGGGAGCCGAAAATGCTTGTCGATTTAATATTGGGCCATTCATCAGGGGACAAAGAGCCAGCTACGGTTGACCAGTGGCTTGAAGGGCACATTTCCAGGTTACGAGAGGCGCACGTAAGAGCAGAGGCACAGTTGCAAAAGTTGGCAGCAGTCCGGAAAGAGAGATGTGACAAGCTGCCGTGTTCTATTCCACTACAGGTGGGAGAATTGGTGAGGAAAAGAATTCACTACGCGGAGAGATCCAAAATTCGTGACATGTGGTCAGAAGAGGAGTACATTGTTGTTCGTGCTCCCACAATGACAGGAGGTCCGTATGTCATCCAACGAACAGTTAGAGCGAGTCCGAGCATTAGAGTCACTGGCAACGAACTGAGACGAAGTGAAGACAAAGATGATTCTCCAGATTTGGTAGATACGACACTAGGCCTACCTGAAGCACCAGATTTGCCAGAGGAGACAGACCCTGGAGAGGAAGCACATGGTTGAACGCCCAAATCAGGCTGGTATGCCCTGCAGCCGATAGAGGGTCCTGCCCCGAGACGTTCTGAGAGGTTCCGACTGAAGCGCCTAGCTTAGTGCAGTTGTCGGGACGACAACAAAATCAGGCGGGGAATATGTGACAGTGCCAAAGTCATCTCGCCTGTTGTCCAACGCCATTTTGCCGTTATGTGGCATCCATCTTAGTTTACATCTAAAAATAGCTACATTAGTAATGCCACTTACGGATAGCAGCCAATCAGAGAAGAGTAGCGTCAGGCTCTAGCGTCATTTCAAATTCTTTATTCATTCTTATTGCCGGTGGCCGAGAGAGAACAAGCTTTGAGAGCTGGTCTACTTCAAGAACATGCCTAGGACTTAAAGTCTACGAACACTGTCTGGGTGTTCGGTAGTATTAAATGTTGATCTGTATAAGGCTTTGTGTTGCTTGAATTGCTAAGTCTGCTGCTAAGAGGGTTGCAAGCAACCAATAATTGCAACCTCTGTCAAACGATCCTTAATATATTTTCTTAGTGCATGGGTCTTTGGGTGTGAGGTACACCTAGCCCCTGTCACATTAATCTAATCAGAAAGATCCAATCATTTCAAACATGTCTGGTGTGCCACTTTCAAAATATTTCCTACATGGAAAAATTTTGCAAAATTTTGAAAAATATATGGTAATATGATGTCTTGCATACACTCTCACAAACACATTTGTAGACTCATATTGTCTAAAATGTAATAAATCCATGATTACTTTTAACCAAGTGACCGGAAACGATTATATCACACTTGTCTGCCCACAGGTGTCACATAGATAGTAATCTCGTTATCTGTCTTAACAGTACGCAAACTCCCCATCTTATCGGAGATTTAAGCCGATAGCGCTGACCGATGTACATGTTAATCTGCCGCTCCTATAACCACAAATCTGGGTAGAACTCCTTGCAAATGTGATATTTATCGCCTACTGGGTGATTTGATAAAATCAAATATCTGCTACTTAGCAGAAAAATAAAGAAAGAAAAAAAAGAAAGAAAAGTGCGAGAATTGACAGCACCTAATAAAAATCAGTACCACAAATGTACCGATACTGCCGGAGAGAACCAAAGATCGATAGAGGTCGTCCATGTCTTCACAGTGATGAAAGAGCCACTATCGTTCATCCACCTGCGGATTGTTTTGTTTCTTTGCAAAACCAGTAATAACGACAAGCAAACGAATAGGTAAATACGCGAGGCTAGTATCTGGAACGTTATGTAAATATTTTGCGTTAAGTTTTTGAATGCAGTGATCATAGTATCAAACATTTTACGTTTCATGGCTTTTAAAGAGCCCATTTTCACATTTCCCGTAGGTTACACGTTTAAAGATGGTCTTGTGATTTCTAATGGGGGCTTTCTCATGTTTTTCCTCACATTCGTTGTTGGTTTGTCATGTTCTTTACTTGCTTCACATCATATTCTCTAAGTGAAAGTCCTTCATATTTTCACCTGTCTACACAATCATCCAGCCATTCACCTACTTACCTAACCATTCATCATCTGTCCTTCACTTTATCGTCCATGGGACATTACAGACGGTAGAGCCTAACAAATACGACGCTTTTGCACTTCTGCATGAGACGGCCATGTTTGTAGCTCACGGGGGACCTGGATTTGCTGGATGGCATAGAATTTACATATTGATGTGAGTACATTTATCTGGTGTTTAGGAGAGAACCACATGAAACTGGTGTTACACAACTTTCGTTTCGTTTATTCATTATTTAAAGGTTGCTTCTACAATAAATGTTCAACGTTTCCACCGACACTTTAAGAAGTTAAGTTTGTTGTATACATATCTAATTGTAAATATTCCACGCTGTAGCAAGTATTTTCATATGCTCTTGGAGTTATTATTTTACATGTACCCGTAGCGTGTTTATTCATCTGCAAACAATATTTCAATTAAGGTGTCTGATTCTTCTTTTGGTCCTGATGCTATTCTATCGATATTGATACAAATAGTACAGGTGATGGTGCACATCCCTCACGCGCTCCTCAGTTACTTTTTTTTTCGATCACGTCTCTAATATCTAAGAGTTATTCTTGTATTCTATAGTTTTTTAATATAATATACCGGAGTGCTTTTTCCTTTATCACATCGAAGACTTTCTCAAGATTGGTAAACATTATTTTGCATGGTCATCGGTATTCAGACAGATCTGTCCTAGAATGAACAAAGCATCGCTGCATCGTCTTCCTTTTCTGAAGCCCCAACTGTATATGACGAAATATTTAATAGACACAATGAATACAACATGCCCAATGCATACATATCAAAATCGACTATGCAGAAAGTGCATTAACATGTAATTAATGCCTTACAATAACACTGTATCCAATATGATAATGATTTAGAGTCTGCAAACGTGGGAAACTTCACCGAGGAGATAATCGCTAAACGCCTATAATCCACTGAATTAACTTCACACATATTGTGTAGGTTAACAACAAAAGAGAGATGGGTCTACAGTTTTCAAATACCGTCATTTTCCTTCGATACATGGACAATAACTAAACGTTGAAAATAAATAAATAAATACATATATACCAGAACCATTATTCTCCTTTAAATACATTGACATGTACTGACATGATGTAATAAAATACAATATACCAAACAGGAGAATCATTAGAATTTCCAACAGTGTGAAATGCTTCTCATGTAATTCAATATCTATGTTGTGTGTGCGTGTGTGTGTGTGTGTGTGCGTGCGTGCGTGCGTGCGTGTGTGTGTGTGTGTGTGCGTGTGTGTGTGTGTGTGTATTTGTTTTTTTAAGTTTTTACATAGAATATATTCCTATCCCATATGTCGTAGATTTTTGATAGGGAAATTAAGACTTGGGTTGGTCCCTTCTGAATAGGTTAGAATGAGTGATAGCCACAGTGAGATGTGATAATAGAAATAGAGTTCCACGAGTGAGATGGTAGAAATTTATAGAGGCTGTCCCGGAAATCGAGAATCTCTCTCTCTCTCTCCGCCTATCTTCTACAACAGATCCAGAGGAGTCAGACAGTCTATAAAAGAATTATATATTTATTAATATATTTCTATCCACTCACGTGCCCGCACATACAAGTGACGACAGTTAGACACACAGACGCGGGAAAACTATAACAATGATTATATAGATATTATGGGAACGAACTGACCACCACACTGAAATAAATGTAGGTATAGTTTAATTATCATAGTAAACTTACATCACAACATATAAAATACATCAAAAGCATATACACATAGTCAAAAAAAAATCAAGGAATGCTACAATAGTGAAAGACCCGTTTGTATGGTCCTTCCCAAGGATATATAGCTCACAGTCCCGTTAAAGAAAAGTGATAACCCCAAAGAGTTACAGATGCATATGATTGAGTCTATGGTTTCCCCCTTTTAAGGTATGGACAGACTTGATACTCTGCTTTATTCTAAGGGTAAATATTGTTAGCAATAACTTGCATAAAGGAAGTTACAACGTATGGACCCAAACAAAGAACATCCTTCAGTTTACTTTCACTCGGTTCTTTCATCAGGGCCCTGATATACTTACAATCGTGCTGTTGTTCGCCATCTGGCGCAAACTTTGGGACATTCACACACTTTTTATCTGTTACTGTCGTTTAATGAAGCGGATCCCAGCTCTGCAGATTTGTTTGTCTGTTTCATCAAAATGGATCCGGGGAGTGTCTGCTTCATGCGATAGTGATTTCAGACTAAAGTTAGTGTCACTTAACTCACGAGGTAAGGATTAGGCTTAAGCGAGCACACAATGTCAGAACACGAGGTTTCCCTTAATTAGGAAGATGACCGGTGGACAACTTCTCTCAACAGATAATCTTGGTTCACCACACACTTGGTCAAATAATGTCGGAAAGTTAATGTTTTTTTTTTCTGTAATTATTCTCGCCACATGCTGTACATTAGAGTTAGTGTAGAAATATGCACTGGCTCAAAGGCCCAGTATAAGCATTTATTCTTTAAAAAACCGTGAGTGGGATTGGTATTCTGTCTATCTCTGAAGGCACACGCCCTGTCAGACAGGTGTTACTTGAAAACCCACGTGATTAAAGATATAAAATGTTTATGTTTCTCACAGGTATGTCTCTATACAAAACGCCGGCAAAATTTGGGTTACCCCAGTATTCACTGAATAAAGAAAAACACATATGAAATATTTTACATATTATGTACTCAATAACTTACTTTTAAGCTGCAGCGCACAGTTGACTTATCATTTAAAACTTTCCGTGCAATAAGTTATATTTAAAAATCATCAATCCACATGAATTAGGAATACATACGTATTCCGTCAACACTCATGAGGCATCTAGCATTTATAAGTTAGTTTAGAAAAATTGCTCCCGTCTGATTATTTAGCAGTTAAATTAAATTCATTATAGCTACATTGTTGTTTAAGCTAGAAATTATAATTTATTCTGCTTTCCACTGAAACACGTCACTTGAAAATAATACAGACTATATTTTAATTCTCTCTGCACAAAAGTACTCGTGAAAATGAAATAGGCGATTTAACACCTTAAGCACTTCAAAATATACTAGATATATATATGATATTTACCTCCACACAGAACTACAGACTAAACCATGAACTAGAATACTGCAATCAAATGGTAGTCTAGAACTCGGCAAAATGTGGCCAAGAGACTCAGACTTCGCCAAAACACAGATATTTGATCTAGCACAGCGATCTGTCTACTGCAAAATTTAGGAGTAAGAATGAAAATCCCGTTTCGAACTCTGGTTAATATCTTAAACCAGACAAAGGGTCCCACTTTATTTCGCCAAACGAAATAATCTCCCCTTTCCGTCTAAAACACCTTATATCAACTAGAAGACTACCATGAACTGACACTCGTGCGTTTTCACACCTCAAGCTGACCATGGCCAACAGTGAGTGCCTTGTCAGCTGGGATTTCCAGACAAATGTCTCAAACTGCGCCGAGGAGATGTCGGTTATCGCGCCTCACCTGAGCGCTCAGCCGATGCAACTCGTTGTGGCAGGTGAAAATGCAGACAAAATGTCGCCTATAGGTCTGGCGAAAGCGAATATTCACAGTGTATTTCGTCTGGTGCAGGGAATGCTGTAGACATATGTCTGCTCCTATGTCTGGCCAGACGAATATATTGACAGTTTCGTCCACTGACACCTAATGCAATAGAATGCATTTTAACGCTCTCTCTCTGACACGTTATGTCATAAATGTGTTTACCAGTATGAGAAAGAAAACGGTAAAGTTGAGAATGGGGAAGGCAATATTTTTCGCCAACGAATGGATGCGAAAAATACAGGAAAAAGGTAAAGAGTGATAATAAAATAGAGGACACGGGTGAGGAAAAGAAGAGTATATAGAGAATTTAATGATCATAACTCTCTGTGACACCATATATAAATACTCGCGTCATTATTCTCCATTAAATATATTTACATGTAGTGGCGACATACAATAATGGTGTGACATATTAAATACAACATTTTATGTAAGAGATTACATTTAACAATAGTGTCAATATGTCTCCACTACATTAATATGGGTGGTTTTTACGTAGAAACTTCCATATCCTGTACGGCCCTATAATTGCACCGATGCTAATATATTTACATAACACTCTGGCTTCAAATTTCCTCAGTCCTAAAGACACCAAACTGCTCACAAACTTTGCATGTCCAAAACTACTAAATATATGTCCGATAACATATGTACAAAAGCCTAATTCGTTAATTTCCGCGCTCAATCGATATTACTTTTCAATTGTATGTTGGTATCATATATCTAAATGTACATCATATGGTAGAAAAGTGGTTTTACTATGATGTTATGATCATATGATTATGATCATACTATGATTGTTAAATCAGGTTTTACGGCGCGTAATTTTAATGAATTTCCATTGCTGCTGAAGAGAGAATACATACATCATACTTATCAGAATCTTTATTCTCCATAAAATACACTGTTATGTACTGACATGATATAATAAAATACAACATGGCATATAGGAGAATCATTAGAATATACATAAAGTGTGGAAGAAGTCGGTAGTTCTATATGGGTGTTTTTACATCGAATGTTTGTGTTACACATATATAACAACATTTAAGCTTTCTTAAGAAATGGTCAATAGCATACATGGGGCACTACATAAGGTGTTTAAATGGTGCGAGGAAACTGGCTCCAAAGTTAATCCCAACAAGGCATGCGTGCTGTGGTGCTCCTTGAATAACTCCATTGTGAAAGCAGACCTCCCAGATATTACTCTCAATGGACAGAAAATTGAAAGGCAAGAAAAGCTGAAATACCTTGGAGTTACATTTGATCGCGGGCTCTCGTATAAGTACCATATTGAGCACATCACACAGAAATGCAGGAGAGGTCTAGCGGCCCTGAAAATAATGGCCTCAGCGTGTCTGGAGCAGAGATTACTATTTCTTCTTTATCAACAGCTAGTCATATCGGTCTTTGAGTATGAACTGAGAATACTCACACTGTCAGTAACACAATGTGAACGACTAGAACGCATTCAGAATGAAAGTATGAACAAAGTCTTGGGATGCGCTTAGTCTTGGGCTGTACGCGAAATACCCCCATTGTGACAATGAGATACATGCTTGGAGTGCTGTCGATTAAATCCAGATATGCGGTGGCCCAAGCAAAAGCCTATATGCGAGTGTCCACAGACAAATGGCATCCTCTGCATGGTAACATAGCTGACATTAAAGGAGCAAGAATAAAGAGAGGGATGCCATGGATAGCACAAGCAGAGACAACTATCAAGATGCCATTGTGTATACAGATGGGTCGGAGATCCGGGGTTTGAAATCCGGTTGGGGATTCTCTGCTCGGGTACAGGGCAGAATTGTCGCCGAACAAAGCGGAGCTTACAAGATAACAGCTTCCAAGCATGAGAATGGAGGTCGAGGCTGTTACTGCAGCCTTAAGGTGGATAACCGAAACTTCATTAACAAAGGATATCATTGTGTCCGACTCTCAGTCCATGCATCGGAAGGTTCAAAGTGGTTGGTTGCGGCATGAATGGAAAACATTCATAGAAGCTTCCAGTCTACAAGAGCTGGTGTGGATATACTGTCCTGGTCATGCTGGGGTATGTGGTAATGAAAGAGCTGACAGACTAGCACCCAGAACACCCATAGTGGGAACACTGGATATGGATAAGGGAGATATACTGAGAACAATTAATGATCGCCTGTTAGAGAATGACACTGCAATAGATGAATCATCAAGGTTAAGACTGTTGGAATTTGGCATCAAACGTAAAGCTAGTAGAGATGGACGCATGAGAGGATGCATCCGTCGTGTTTACAACCAGCGAGCTACAGGAACAGTTAGCATTCACACTCTTCGACATATACTGATGGAGACTGAGCACCTATGGTGTGACCGGAGTGCAATGATGTCAATTCTGCAAAACAATAACAATAAGCTTTCTTAAAGACATTGGCATGTAATGATATGGTATCACATATTGGCATGGAATGATATGGTACCACACACCAAAAAGGAGTATTATTAAAATTTATAAAAATGTATGTGGAATACCTTTGAAGTAGATCAATATCGGTGTTTATTTAAATGAGGGTTTTATCAGAATCATATTTTGCAATGAAATACATTGACAGGTAGTGGAGTGAGATACTAAATATAGCATCAAATACAATAGTAGTTTGGTATATGAAACAGAGCACAATTGAAATTAGACTTAAAAACATCTCCAGCAATTTAAAATGGGTGTTTTTTACATCGAAGTTTCCATATTCTGTAAGAACCTATAATTGCACTAATGCTGACATACTTACATAAAACTTTGGCTTCAAATTTCCGCAACCCCAGCGACATTAATCCACTCACACACTTTGCATGCACAGTTTGAAGTTTACAAAATGTGTGTGGAATACGTTTCAAGTATATCAATACAGGTGTTTTTACATGGGGGTTTTATCAGAATTTCTGTTTGCCATAAAAAACTTTGACAGCTAGTGGAGTGAAATATTAAATATAGCATCAAATACAATAGTAGTTTGGTATATTAGACAGAGCACAATTGAGATTATACTTAATAAAATCGTGGAAACCATCTCCAACAATTTAAAATGGGTGTTTTTTACATACATACATACTTACACACATACAAACTTTGGGACATGAGCAAAAACCAAACATTCACGATTCGACTGGACACACAATCTGACACCTGTCCGCGCTGTGGTCACGTGTCTTTCAGCAACGCAATACCATAGAAAGGGGTCAGTGGATCTTTCCATTCTCGATGAGGGGTGACAGTATCTGGTCGCCATTGATAACGAAGCTATAGTTTCTTTCCGGTGGCTTCATAAACTAATATATATTCTTTAGAAATAAAATGTCAATTTTAAAGACTTGTTTAATTTTCGTCTTTCACTGACATACATACTTATTTACATACATACATATCAGAATCTTTATTCTCCAGAAAATACATTGATATGTACTGACATGATATAATAATATACAACATGGCGTATAGGAGAATCATTAGAATTTACATAAATTCATAAAGCGTTAATGAGGGCTGTTACCACACATACATACATACATACATACATACATACATACATACATACATACATACATACATACATACATACATACATACATACATACATACATACATACATACATACATACATACATACATACATACATACATACATACATACATACATACATACATACATACATACATACATACATACATACATACATACATACATACATACATACATACATACATAC
>JAMPIV010002931.1:97500-106044 GCA_024509875.1 Oreohelix idahoensis
TACATACATACATACATACATACATACATACATACATACATACATACATACATACATACATACATACATACATACATAGAAGAATCTTTATTATCCAAAAAAATACATTAACATAGTATAAAAACACCATATCATATCGGATAATCATTTAGAGTCCGCAAGTGTGCCAAACTCCGCCCAGGAAACAATCGCCAAACGTTCATAATCCGTTGAATTCAATTCGTACACAGTTTACAAGCTGACATCAAAATTCTCCAGCCTTCAGTTACCGTCACCGTCTTTTGGGACATGAGCAAAAACTAAACATTCACGATTCGACTGGACACACAATCTGACACCTGTCCGCGCTATGGTCACGTGTCTTTCAGCAACGCAATACCATAGTAAGGGGTCAGTGGATCTTTCCATTCTCGATGAGGGGTGACAGTATCTGGTCGCCATTGATAACGAAGCTATAGTTTCTTTCCGGTGGCTTCATAAACTAATATATATTCTTTAGAAATAAAATGTCAATTTTAAAGACTTGTTTAATTTTCGTCTTTCACTGATATCCTTAATTTCTGTAGCCATCTTTTCGGGTGATGTTATAGACGATGTTAAGAATTTCCACTTACTAATGTGAGAGCTTCAAGTTGACACACCTCTCAAAGCCGTGGAAAAGTCTCTTCTCTGCTACAAATCTTGTTTCAGCATTGTACACAATTAATAAGTCAGTGGATCCTTCCATTCACAATGAGGGGTGACAGTATCCAGTTAGCCATTGCTAACGAAAACATTGTTTCTTTCCAGTGGCTTCACAAATGAATATATATTTTGTTTTGTAAATAAAAAGTTCAGTTTCAAAGACCTTTTCCTTTTTATCTATCACAAATATCCCTTGTTTATGTAACAATCTCTTCGGGTGTTGTTATAATAGGTGTTAAGAATATCCACTTACTATCGTGGGGAGCCTCAACGCTAACCGTCAGGTCGAGCTGGCTTGACATGTTTCTGTCATAGATCGAATAACTTGAAGTTGAACCAATACATGGCTACCTCATTGGGCATGTATGATTATAATAAGGCATTGCTTCAACTTGCGATATTAATATGGCCTCTCGAAATTTAATAACAGCAGTAACAATAGCCTTCATTAATTTTGTGTCGTTTTGAAACGATGTCCGGTTGACAAATCACAAAACCGCCATCTTGTCTACTTGGTACCAACACAAACCGCGAAATCACATGACAGGCAAACTTGATGTTTTCACATTTAAAACACTTGGCAAAATAATCCTGAACATGAGCCAAACACACTACAAACTCATACAGCGTTAATGAGGGCTGTTACCACAGATGCAGACTCCAAAACGATGACATGAAATGCACAACACAAAAGTGCGGCCTACAACGCCGCCATCTTGAAACATACATACATACATACATACATACATACATACATACATACATACACATACCCTTTCAGCGCCGTATGGAGCACAAGCTTTCAAATAACTGACTCCAAGTCTGTAATACCTTCAAGATGTCTTATGTTTGTGTATTCATATGCTCTTGGAGTTATTATTTTACATGTACTCGTCGCATGTTTATTCATGCTTGTGACAGACGAACTCAGCCGACCCTGACTGACCCTGAAATGTTGGATGACATAGTACGACCTTCGTAGCGACCCCTTGGATAACATCAATGCCCCCGAATATTGTAACCTTTCGTCAAACGAGATTTTTCTTTTCACCTGGACTCATTAGCTAAGCAACCGTTCCACACGTTTGCTGATTAATATGTGGACAGTTTATCTATCGTTCATTCTGGTCATCGCATTGATTTAAGGAGAGATTAAGTCACGCCCATGGACATCTCTTGAGCAATCATATGCAGTATTTTCATTAACTTGGCCCACAAGGGGCGGCGCCAGAATCAAACAGATAGTAGCGACCACGATCAAAGACACAGACGGGGGGATTTCAGGAAAGACTAGCGCCACGATCAAAGACAGTAGTGGTAGCTGAAACAAGCGACGTAAGTTCCTGCGGGTATTTCGCATCTCGGTGTTAAACACAGAACCGATCGCAGCAGCGAGCGGAGATACGAAGACCAGGGGCAACATCTCTCTTTAGTCTGGCGATCAGAACCCCAAAAGTGTCCTGAGATCTAAAAAGGTGTCAATTTTCTCATGTCCTACTCATCTTACAATTAAGTTAGATATACACAGACCACGTAGAAATACACTTTATCACTCGTTGGCCAGACCTTTACAGAAGCACTAGCTATATTTGAAATCCTGCTAGATTATCCCCTGGATTTTTATATATATTTGCAGTGAATTCTATTTCTGTGCAAAACGGTAAAATATATATTGTGTAAAGTGATCAGTGGTCTAGTTCATTCATTCTATTTCACTGGATTTTGTGTTAATTTAAATCTATTAAATTAAACCACCTCAATAGTTCCAGTTGTAAATGTAATGATATATCTGCTATATTATTTCCAAAAAAGATAATAGATGCTTAAATGCTGTAATTAACTTTTAAAGTCGCGAAGTAATTTATAATTAATAAATTTAGTTAAGTCCTATATTTATAGATGTGTGTTTTAACCATTACAACTCGCACAGTGTTTATTAAATACATAATTAAATACGCGAATATATATATATTTATAAATAGTCTTAACGGGAAATTCATCGCGCTTTAGAATATTATTTGATTTTTCGGTATATTACATGTCTTTTTCTTTCATACAGAGTGATCGTAACCTTTGCGATCCCAGCAATAAAGAAATCATCATAAAAACTTCCAGACATATTGAAGAAACATTTTAAAATTTAGTCTTGTGGCGGTTCAATGCGACTTAGCTATCATACTTACATGAAAGAAAGCCTACCCAAGACTATTTAAAGAACAATCATCATATTAAAATTACAAATCTGTAAGATAAACTGAAAGTTAAACAGTGCCAGTAGCGATACTTGATTTACTTCCCTACTGTGAAAGAGTACATATTTTCCTGAACTGTGACGGCTTAAGTTTTTCCTCACTGGATTAATAAACTTACCGGTCAGTTACTATCATCACGCATTGAAGGAATTTTCCACTAGCGGAAGATTAAAGAGACCACTTCCTTTTCACCCCTGTGTCGATCTGTGTCAGTGCCATCCCATAGACTCCTTTCATATAATAAAACACAATAACTCTTAGGCTTCAAGTACGGCGATAAGTGAGAATAGTTGCTATCAGCAAACCTCGCAACATCTGGGGCGGGACACGGAAGTACCAGACCTTTTCATGGGTCAAGAGTGTAATTGCTGTTTATATAACTCTATTGGAGTGTCTGATGCATTAATCGGTAAGTGTGTGAATATATGAGTGTGGATCCTCACGCGCGTGTATGAATGACAGGAAATTTAATCTTTTTTTGAAACCATTTTGTTAACTTGCTTACCTGGTAATATAATTTTCTGTATACCCTGCATTGTTCCTTTAAGTGGGATAGTTGATAATTTTTTAACTCTGTTTAAAACCCCCTCCTTTTCATTTGCTTAGTAAAGGGAAGAACAATTGGGAAGAACAGGATTCTTTCTACCACCCATACCTAATTTTGAAACACCTCTTTCAGAGTAATTAACTTCACTGTTAGGTTAACGTACCTATGTTCCTGATAACTATCTATCTTTGGACTGGGTTTATCTTTGTCTAATAAACGGGACGGGCTTAGTCGATACCAATCTTCTTCACCCCCTCCCTACCTTGTTATTTGCATTTTTCTGTACTTATGATAATTTTTTGCTGTAAACACATGATTATTGTAGTGATTGTTTGTTTAACTTTAATAAACCACATAAACTTAATTGTTACTGTGTTGGAATACCCAAAGCCCAGAATTTCCCCTATTTGTTTAATATAGTTGTATCCACGTCGTCTGTGTGTTTGAAGCACCAAATCGGTGTGAGAGCAGGTGTGTGTCTGGTATTGTGGGCTTGTCCTGGGATCATGAGCTACATTTGAGGAAATCGCATAGCCGGGATAAAGATATTTTGAGTCTGATCTAAGTCTGGGTCTAACTAGATAGAGTGTGAGGGATCTGTCTTTATGATTTAGGGAAATAAATTAATAGTTAATTACACCCCTAGACAACGCCTTTTAGTATTTGGGTCGTCCACACAGCATATTTACAGGTTGTTTTCTTTCCACAGCAGTAGAAAGTACGGATAATCATAAATTCGGTTAGCTAAATTATCCTCTGGCGGAGAAAATTAAATTTTTTCTTTATAAGGTTTGCTGGGATTGCGTGATTGGTTTTACAGTCACTAAAGGTTTTTGAAGTTAAAAAGAGTTGAGCTTAGATAAAGACGCCTTGTTCTGACTTTTTAAGTCTAGTTAACACCGTCTCTTCTCATAAATTGACTTCAGGGGCGAGTTTTGTGACGGAGAATTAAAATTTTAGGGAAATTTTTTTTTCCTTTTAAATTGTTTTAATATAAATTTTTCTCTACTGTTAGTAAAAGTAGATTCTTTTCTAGTGTAACTTACCATTTTAGTGGCATAGTCGCTTGCTTTAAGAGTCTTAAGTGACAATAATAGCAGCGATAAGTTTGCACATTTCAAATAGGAGGTAACACAAGTAAATTTATACTTTGTGTTTTTTTTTCTCGTAGCGGCTTTGAGTTTTTTCCCTTCTTGTTCTTTCGTACTATTCTCTAGTCAAACTACATCTTATTCTTTGACAATGGCAGAGAGGATAAAGATGAGATCCATCCTGAGGCTGGAAGCGAAAGAGGCAGGATTAGACGCAGAAGCGGCGAACCTGTTTATCAACCAGGAACTGGAAATATATGACGCGGAGCAACAAAGAGCAGAAGCAGAGAGGAAGGAAGAGAAACAAAGAACAGAAGAACGCCTATTGGAGCAGAAGAAAATTGAGGCAGAGAACAAGAAAATTGAGGCAGAAATGGAAGCCCGCAGGGAAAGAGAGAATAGAGACAACGTGAGGAGAGAGACAGGGAAAGACAGCATGAACTGGCGCTTAAGGCTTTAGAGAGTCTGGGCGCCTCTACTTCGAATAACGTAGAGCCGTCTTCGCCCCAGTCTCAGTCAATGGACCTCTCCAGCACTCAATCTGCCCAATTAACTGCGATGTCTTTTGCTTTAGAGTCTTTTCCTAGTCCCAATGAGAAAATTGACAGCTATCTAGAAAAATTCGAGAGGCTCGCAAATCTGTATGGGTTAGAGAAGTCCCGCTGGGCACTTAAACTCTCAACGTCATTAAAAAGTACTGCTTATGACGTATACACAAAGCTGGGAACCAACCAACATGATTACGACATGCTGAAAAAGGCCTTGCTAGAGCGGTTTGAGATGACCGCCCGAAAAATTCTGCAAATGTTCAGAAACAGCCGAAAAGAGAGCACGGAAACATTCCCACAGTTCTCTTCACGTCTCACGGGCTATTTGACAAAGTGCATTGAATTATCTGACCTACCTCTTACATATGATGGACTACTTGAACTTGTTCTTGTGGAACAGATAAAGTCAACTTTGTCAAACGAAACCCGTAGATTTTTGGCTGAACAGGGCGCAGTCAGGCTTGAGGACATACTCAATAAGGCAGAACGCTATACCAATGCAATGGCCGAACTTCCCAGCACTAAATGTAAACCCACAGATGAGCCATCTCGTAAACAAAATCTAGAGCAATCATCCTATTCCTCTAATTCCTCTCAGAATTATAACCAACGACAAAATAATACCCAGAGATCTCCCCAGGAAAAATCGAAATTCTACAAAATCCGATACCCCCTAACAACAATTCTGATCAACCCACCAAGCCTACGTGGCAGCGCGGCCATCAAGGTCAAGGAAAAGGGAAGACCCCTACACCAGGAACGTCTGATCAGGGCAAACAAACGGGTCCAAACCGCATCGGATGTTTGCATACAGCCTCGAAAGGTAGAGTCAATGTCAATGATTATCAACCTGAGGGGGACCGACCCTCAACTCGAGGAACTGTAATTTTGAATGGTACCTCAACTACTTGTCTCTTTGACACTGGACTAAGCTTTAGTTGTATTGTCGCTAGGCACCTAGTCAAACCCGGTCAGGAGACAGAGGAAACCGTCAAACTTAGTGGAGTTTTCAGGAGTGATGCACCCAGGACGCTTCCTATCGCACTGGTAGAAATACACTCTGACTTTGTCAGAGGAGTTATTAAAGCGGCCATTATGGATGATCCTATCTACCCAGTTATCCTGGGATGTAGATATGTGTTTATTGGGAGACCAAGGAGCCGATTGTGGCAGCGGTAACCACAAGAGGGCAAGCCAAGAAGGAGAGGGAGCCTGCGCCAAATTTGTTGCCGAATGAACTGAAGGAGGCGCAACAAAAGGACCCTACTCTGGAGCCCTGCTTTAGAAAACTGCCCATGGCTAAGGACCCCAGACACAACGGAGACATCTTTTCTAAGGATGGTGTATTGTATCGTAGAACGGGCAACCCGGACACGGGGAATAACCAGCTCCTAGTACCGACGCAGTACAGAAGCCAGATCTTAGAAATGGGGCACTCTCTTCCCTTTAGCGGACACATGGGACAAAACGCCACTATTCAGCGAATAAAAAACCACTATTGGTGGCCAGGAATGAACTCTGACATTATCAGGTATGTGAAATCCTGCGCCCAGTGCCAAAGGGTAGCACCAAAGCACTTGACACCAGTACCTATGGGGCAAATGCCAATAGTGGGTACTCCATTTGAACGGGTTGCTGTAGACATCATTGGACCCCTGGAAAGGACCAAAAGAAAGAACAGGTTCATCCTGACTTTAGTCGACACTTGCACAATGTAGGCCGAAGCTATACCGCTAACATGCACAGATTCCAAGCATGTCGCAGAAGCCCTCGTGCAAATTTTTACACGGTTGGGATTCCCTCAACAAGTTTTGACGGACAATGGATCCCAATTCCGTAGCCTGTTAATGGAGGAGATCTTTAAGGTCTTGAGGGCCAAACATATCCACACAAGTCCCTACCATCAAGCCGGAAATGGGCTCGTGGAACGTTTTAATGGCAGCCTCACCACCATGTTACGTAAGCTGGGTCAGGAGAAACCGGAAGACTGGGACCTATATATATCGGCTGCCTTATTCGCCTACCGAGAGGTACCCCAAGCGTCTACGGGATTCGCGCCAGCTACACTTTTATTTGGCAGACCTATAAAGGGGCCACTAGAAGCCTTACTTCGGTCCCTGACAGACCAAAAGGCTGACGAGACAGTCGTCTCTGCAAGCAAGTATGTATCTGAGCTCAAGGAAAGGCTGAAGCTAAGATGGGATCTAGCTACTACCAACCTTAAGAAAGCCCGCGCTAAACATGCTAAAAGATACAACAATGCTGCAAAAGAGAGAGAACTACAACCAGGGGAGAAAGTTTTGTTGCTACTTCCAACCGGAAGCAATAAACTTCGCATCGGATGGCAAGGACCCTTTACCGTCCTTAAAAAGATCTCACGTACTAATTACAAGATCTCGATAAAAGGAAAGGAGAAGGTCTTCCACGTAAATCTCCTTAAGAAATATTTGGAGAGACCAGTGCCATCCTCCGAGCATCTCCTGGCTGTCGCCATAGCAACGGAAGACGAGGAAGATGATGATGGTTGCATGGAGTATCCATTGCAACCCACAGAATCCTTTAAAGATGTCAAGTTCGGCGACAATCTCTCACCAGAACAACAAACAGAAACCAGGGCTCTACTAAAACAGTACAGTGCAGTCTTAACGGATGTACCTGGTCGAACAAATCTCATTGAATTTGATATGAAATTAACAAATGAGACCCCTGTTCGAACCAGAATTTACCCCATCCCGTACGCTAAAGCTGATGCACTTCGCGGAGAAATAGACAAGCTGCGTCAGGCAGGAATTATCAGTGAGTCTACATCTCCTTACAGTTCCAGTGTAGTGCTGTTGCAAAAGCCCAATAAGGAAGTTCGGCTGTGTATAGATAACCGGCTGCTAAACGCTGTAACGGAATTCCAGCCCGAACCTCTCCAAACTGTTTCTGAGTTGTTCACCAAGCTCAGCAAAGCAAAGATTTTCTCCAAGATTGACCTCAGTAAAGGTTATTAACAAATACCAGTCAAGGAGGAAATTAAACCTTTGTTAGCCTTCAGCACTAGTGAAGGACATTACATATTAGTAATTGCATCGGAAACCTACGTTAAGAACTTATTGCTACGGTTGACTATGCTCCTCAGGGGAGGATACTTACAGGAAACTGGTCTCACAGCCAGACCTAGCAAATGTCTCATCGGGTTTTGAACAGTTAGGATTTCCTGGGGGCATACTAATTTTCTCACCGATGCAGTTGGCCTATTAAGAAGAACGTGGAGGAGAAAATAGCGGCAGCAAACAGACCCCGAACGAATAAACACTTACGTTCCTTCATTTCACTATGTGCATACTATCAGAATTACATCCAGAAACTTCAACGGACTGACGGCACCTCTGTCTGACCTCACAAAGAACGGGCGTCCGGATAAGGTCATGGTGGAA
>JAMPIV010002932.1:2500-180000 GCA_024509875.1 Oreohelix idahoensis
AAAAGATTAGGTTATAAGGTAGATTGATTGTAGATAGATAGATAGATAGATAGATAGATAGATAGATAGATAGATAGATAGATAGATAGATAGATAGATAGATAGATAGATAGATAGATAGATAGATAGATAGATAAAAAGATAAATAGATAGGTAGATAGATAGATAGATAGATAATAAGATTATGTAGATGTAGATAGATAATTTAGATAATATTTGGATAGTTATATTTGATAGATATATGATAGTTTACAAGATTGAGGTAAGATTTGAAGACTTTAAAAAAAAGTTAGATAATTTTGATAGTATCGGAGTCTGTTGATTATATGATAGATATAGATAGATAGATAGATAGATATTTAGATAGATAGATAGATAGATAGATAGATAGATAGATAGATAGATAGATAGATAGATAGATAGATAGATAGATAGATAGATAGATAGATAGATAGATAGATAGATAGATAGATAGATAGATAGATAGATAGATAGATAGATAGATAGATAGATAAATAGATAGATAAATAGATAGGTAGGTAGATAGATAGATAAATTGATAAATAGATAAAAAGATAGATAGGTAGATAAATATTTTGCTATGGTTTTTGGAATCTATATGTTGGTATAATATGTGTGAGTATGCTGTTTTGTAAGTTATGTTTTTTGTTGTAAATTTGTGGGAGGGTGGGTGGGGTTTTTTATGGTGAGTGGTTTGATAGTGAGTACAATGTTAGTAAGGGTGGGTGTATGTGGGTTGATAGTTGGTAGGGTATGGGGATATTTGTTTGAGTCGTTAGTGGGTGATATTTTTTGTAATGGTGAAATTGGATTTTATGTTGTTTTGGGGGATAAAAGGGTTTTAGAGTGGGGTATATGGTTATTGATGTTGGGTTTTTTGTGTTATTTTGGGGGGATGGGGTGAGATTTGGTGTTTTTTTTGGTATTTTATGTTGGGGGGTACTTGGTGTGGGTTTTTTTTGGGGGGGGGTTTTTGGTGGGTTTTGGTTGTTTTTAATGTGTAGGTTATTTAGGATTGGGGGGGTTTTAAGTGTAAGTAGTTTGGGGGTAAGTTTGGGTGTTGGGGGGTATAGTAAAGTTAGTTAGTTATTTTTTAAATTTGTGGGTGGGTTTAAATTTGTTAGAAGGAGTTAATTTTTTTATAGTTTAGAGATTTGTGGGTAGTGGGTTGATTTTGTTGTAAATTTAGTAGTAGGGTTTGATAAGAAGATCAGTGAGTGGGTGGGGGTGAGGGGGGAATGATGTATAGTTGAGTGGTGGGTGTGATTGTTTATGGGGGGGTTTGGTTGGTAGTGTTTGTGGGGTTTTTGGGGGGGAGGGTGGATAGGGGGTTTGGTGTTTTTTTTTGGGTGGTGGGGGGGGTTTAGGGGATTATATTGTATGGTTGATTTTTGTGGGGGTGGGGTTTTGGTTTTTATTGGGGTTTGGTTTGTGGGGGGGGGTTTTGGGGGGGGGGGGGATTTTGGGTTTTTTTTTGATGTTTTGTTGGGGGGGAATTGGGGGGGGGGGGGGGGGTGGGGGGGGGTTGGGTTTGGGGGTTGTGTGGGGGGGGGGGGGGGGGGGGGGGGGGGGGTGGGGGGGTGGTGGGGGGGGGGGTGTGTGGGGGGGGGGGGTTTGTTTGTGTGGGGGGGGGTGGGGGGGGGGGGGGGGGTTTTGGGGGGTTGGTGAATGGGGGGATTTTGTATATTGTTTAGTTTTTGTACTGTCACACCCGTATAAAACCCTAAGTTGCCCAGCTGTCATCCATCATTATCCTGTCGATCTGAATATGGCTGAATACCGTAAACTGTTTTCCTTATCTCGCTGGGTTATATAGGAACACGGAATGGGCGGATGCATCCTACTAAAGTCCATCTCTACTAGCTTTAAGTTTGATGCACACAATTTCTTGCCAAGAAATAGGCTTTGGGCGAGTGTCCGTCTTGAACCTTAAATGATTTATCTATTGCAGTCTGAATGATAAAATCAATTCCTCTAAACGAGTGGCGTAATCATTATTGTTGTTCTCAGTATCCCTCTACCCCTTATCCATATGAAAGAAATCTCCTACCTTACGTAGTATCCAGTGATCCCCCATGCAGAAGCTCTTGAAGATTAGAGTAACCTGTCAGCTCTTTTCATTACCACATACCCCAGCATGACCAGGACGTATATCCACACCAGCTTCAATGTAGCACAGGAAGAGCTTTTTCGAATGTTATTTCCATTCATTCCGCAAACCAACCACTTGAACTTTTTCGAATCATTGACTCGAGAGTCTGAACCCTATGATAGCTATATTGTTAGATGAAGTTTTCTAGTTTATCCACCTTAAGGCTGCAGTAACTGCCCTCGACCTCCATTCTCACTGTTGGAAAGTTGTAATTATCTGTGTAAGACCCCGCTCATGTTTAGCCGTAGCTGATCTTCTGCCTCTGCACTCCGAAGGTTCAGAGAAAGTCCCAACCGGAGTTTCTCACCACGTATCACAGACCCCATGCTGTCATACTACAACGGCATCATCATCCCTGGAATGGTCATTGTATCATTCGATTAATTTTTCCAATTCCAGCTTTTCCATTCCCCAAATTTCAACACTGGAGAGCCAATGAGTTGATAGATTACATGCTAGTAGGTAGTAAATCCAGTTCTCATCTGCGACATACTCTTGTTTTCATTGTTGCACTTGTCTGATTCTAGTGAATTGATCCTTTTCTACATGACGAGTTGATCTTGTGAAATACCCATTTATGACGGATTGCCTCCCCTGCTTGATGGCAGATAGTGGTCCAACTTTTGGGCCAAAACTCAGTAAAGAGTAATCTAGTGATGGCTTTTTCAAAGTTAATCTACCTTCGCGCAGGATCACTCCTTTGGCACATATGTAAAATAGAAGGCTGAATGACATTATCTATTACAAAGTTGAGTCTTCACAAGAATCATTCTGAATAAGCGAGAACAATACTGCTTTGGCTGAGTATGGAATTAACCTCTGCCGACGACGTTTGTGAAGGTCAACTTAATGCATATATAAAGAAATTAATTTCAGTCCCGTTTAATTAGGCCCACCACCCTTATAATTTTAGCTCAGTGGAATACTATAATAATTCTATAAGCTCTGGAATAAAGTTGTGTGTAGTAATTTTGACTGAAAGTTAAACAATGACAGTAAAACTTTTAAAATGATAAACCGAAGCATTTAAATTTGTAACTTTTAGGCCGCAAGAACGGCTCCTATTGGTCGGGGGGGGACCCCAGCCCCCAACTTGGGTATCCAAGCACACTTCTGGGAAGGTTTAAGTCGGCCGAGCGTGATGCTGTCCACATCATCCCTAGATGTGCCCGTAGATGGTCAAATAAAATATAGGGCGCGCCACCACCTATTCCCAATTTGCCCTCAATCGCCTGGGCGTGTGAACGGGAATCCTTTAGTTCCTCGGTACCTTTGTAAATTTGTAACATTACAAAAATAACAAGAATTTTAATACATCCTGGGACTTTGGTTTAAAACATTTGGAAAATAATTTGAATATATATGGATCTAGAAAAGTTTATCATCATCAGTCCTTTAGGAATGTGAGATGTTACAGCAGAATGGTTCAAAGTGGCAACATATGCATTTAAAGAATGAACTTAGACTGTCCAATTAAACGTTCCTGCTCCTCTCTTATGTGGTTGGAGTTCTATTTCACTCTATTGCACACGCTCGTCCCTGATCAAGGTGCTGTTCGGTGGTATGCTACGATTTCCCTAAATGTCAAGGTAAAGACGTGTACCACGTGGGTACTACTCGTCCCTAAAAGCTTAGGCCACGGTTCCCATCTTGTTCTCAGAGAGTAATACGTTTCTAATCAGGTAATCACCAATAACTATGATGATAAGAAAGAATAGAAACGAAACGCTCTTCCTGTAAGTATGGCGTTTTTCTCCGCGTCCATAGTTTATGGGTTTCCTATCTTCCCAGAACCACCAATCCCAATATTAGTCTCAGACTTTAACCCTCGATGCGAGTAATTAAATTTAATCCCTCGCTAATTAACATAGCAGATCCTTTACATTTACAATAGAATAGCTTACTTTCATATTTTTACTTTATATATAAATGAAAACAGTAAATAACAACAGCGCTATAGTTCTGTTTACACATAGACATCTCCACAGAGATGAAAAGTGTTTCACAATATAAAATTGAAATACGTTTGTTACATTATGTTTTATACACTGATTTAAGCTTGGAACTTACATTAATTTAAAATGAATTATTCACATAGACATTTACAACCTGGTTAAAGCATGAAAAAACTTACATAAATTTTAAAGTGACTATGTTTATTATCGGGATTATTTATGAGACTGCTTGAAATTGTAATGTACTTAAACTTAAAATGTAACCTCATTTTTTCAATCTTTACCTCCCTGCTCCATAGGGAACCTGGAGATAACTAATATGCTTTTATTCTCTTTACAAAACTATCAAAAAGCAATCACCAGCCCGTGCAAGTGGTGGTTCAAGAATCACCAATTCTCCTAAACGCTGAGGTTGCCAGCCTGCAAATGTACTGTTGACCATCCACCAACGAGTTTCATAAAATAAACTTTCACATGGTACTATAGCTACTCTCAAAAGTCAAGGGCCACCCTATTATTTCTTTCAATACACTTTTTAATATAAGCGCACAGAAATGATTACATGAAGGGAGTTTTTAGTAAAAAATTGTTTGCAATATCTTCCTCTGACAGTCCTCTATGCACGTTAAGCATAAAAACAACTCACCGACAACCATGGTGATTACGTGCAATTTGGTTTGCTGACCATAAATTCACATTTTTAATCTGCTTTTTTCAAACTTCCGTACAACCAAACAGGTGACGTAATCGTGCTGATTGACATTCCACGTGCAATGGCGACTTTTCGTGAACAGAGTTTCACTCTTAATTTGTTTTACAATCAGCAGACTTAGGGTAGTTTCATCACTTGCAAAAACCATGCCACCGAGAAGAAGTCTTGACACCTTACAAAGAATGAGGGCTATAGCGTGGGTTGAAAGTGGTTTATCTGTCCGTGAGGTTGCTAGACGGCTTGCAGTGTCACACTCTACTATCCAAAGAATTTTGGAGAGATTTCAGGCCACAGGAAGTGTGGAGGATCGCCACCGGCCAGGTCGCCCTAGGTTGCTTGGTGTCGCGAGCACATCCGATGGACAAGGCAACAATGGAGTCAAGTTCTCTTCACTGATGAACCTCGCTTCACTGTGTCATTCAATGATGGCAGGATTCGAGTTTGGAGACGAATAGGAGAGCGATTTACTGATGACACAATTCGAGAGGTGGATCGTTATGGTAGGGGTTCTGTCATTGTCTGGGGAGGCTTCTACAGACACGGCAGGACCCCACTCTACATCATCCAAGGCAACCTGACCGGCCCAAGATACCAAAACGAAATCTTGAGACCAATTGTTCAGCCTGCTCTGGAGGCCATAGGTGGTAATGCTATCCTCCAAGATGATAACGCTTGACCCCATCGAGCTCGTGTGGTGAATGAGTTTATTCAGCAACATGGATCATCAGGATGGCGTGGCCAGCTCATTCACCTGACCTTTCTCCGACTGAGCACCTCTGGAATTTCCTTGGTCGAAGATTGTCAACAAATCACCCCCTGCCAATGGATGTTGCACAGCTGACTGCATTTCTGCTTCAGGAATGGCAAGCTGTTCCTCAGGATACTCTTCGGACCCTTGTGGACTCAATGCGTCTACGCTGTCTTGAATGCCTTGCTGCAAACGATGGTCATATCCGGATTTTGAAATGTCTATTTGTCTAATATCTATTGTGTGACTTTTGAAAAGGTGGGTGACACACTTCACAGCTTCATTGCGTTTGAATGTGTGTTTCCATTTCTTTACGTGACATGTCAATTTGGTACTCAATAAATGCCGTTTCGACTGATACCAATTACGTTTATATCAGATTTGTTTTATGGTTTCAACCAAGGTTTTTCTAAGTGGCCCTTGAGTTTTGACGTTTAGTATATATACATATAAATATGTTAGTTCACATGTTAGTAATAAATAGGAAATGTACATCACAACTTACGCCAATCCTGACTCACAGACTATTTTGCTCAGATGAATAAAAGAGACTTGATTCTGCCTCTCACACGCGTGTGGGATGTCGTTCAGTTAATAAGTTCCCTCTCTGACTTCGTGTTTTGTCCTTCAGTTTCCTCAGTCCCTGTTTCCTTATTTAAAATATTAGAGATTTCCTGGGCTATATTGTAAGTCCTGATAAATACTCCAATAAAAGGTGTCCGGTATTTTAAGAAGGAATACTGAATTCTAATTATTCACTGTAGCTGTCTGGTGACTTGGCGAGCGATTTCGCAAGTGAAATAGCTTGAGAAAATGATCAGATTATATTCCCTGCCTTCCCACGCTTTCGTGTGTTATGAGCTATCAAAAAACTCCAATCATATTCAAACAGGCGGGTTATGGGGTGTGGCAGAGTATGTAAATATATTTACATGTATCAACACGTTTTTGCTTCCATCTGTTTCCCACCTCTCTTTGCTTTTTAATATCCACGTTTCTTTAACGCAGTAGGCATGCGCTTCGATATCTGTCGAACTCAAATTGTAGCCACGCCTAATTTCTTGTTCTCTGTCTATCAGGCACTAGTAATGTTTACCAACAGACCTATTAGTTAGTCCTGAGCCGTCAACTGTATTTATCACGCGAACGATTGGGCAATCGCTGAAATATTGACAGATCAGAGAATGAGTCGTCTAATTTTAAAAATCAAGGGCGATATGTTAAGACGTACTTTTTCGGTAATTACTTTGGTCAGGGGGAATTAATCTGAGGAAAAGGGAGATAATCAACAGTTCCCCTTCCCCCCCCCACACCCGTTCGTTCGTGAACGTAATTAGCTACAGCAAGAGATGCCAGATCAAAGCACGTCCGTTCTCTAGTGACGATTCTACGGTCGTCATAAGCGTAAAAATAAGCGTTGATTCAGCATTCGATCGAAGAATTTCTCGAAATCTAAGCGAAGGCGTGAAATCTAGCAAGTGATAACGATTTTCTGACCATTTAATATATATACTACAGCTTTAAACTCAGTTTATCTAGTACCCACAGAAATTTCAGACTTCTAGCTTCGAATTCTAGATCCATTATACCAGTGGAATTTCTTAGTTTTCTAATTGGAGATAGTCATATTTCTGTGTTTGCGGTAATTATATTTACTAGTATTTTTGAGTGATTTAAATGTTAAGTTCGTCATTATATTTCACTAGGATTTACTGTGTTAAATTGGCTAACAGATTAAATATATATAGCTAATATTTTCCAGATGTAAAATAAATTTAATTAATTGCTAGTAACCAAAAAGAGATATTTTAATTGACGAGTAAATGCACTAGGCAAGGTATACCGACGAAATATATAGTTATCTTCTATCCATCATGTGTCAATTTTGTAAATGACTAGAATTTATTTCACGGGTTAATACGACCGATAAATAAGCTTCTCATGTGTGTTTCTAATCAAAATCTTATAATCGAATGGATAATAAATTATAACGTTGCGCGGGTTAGGATAGATACTGATATTGTGATTAAATGTTTGTATTTTTCTTTCTAAAATATAGTACGGGTCACAAACCTAAAACTACCAGCGGTCTAAGCCTACGCCTAAACCTGAATCTGAGAATAACGGATCTAAGTCCAACAGTACAAAAAGAACATTCTTATATAAATATCGGGTCTTCAAGGTTGACCTGTTTGGCCTCTTGTTTACACCCAGAAAGAGACAGAGTACCAACAAAAAGAATTAAGAATAAATTGTAACTGGACCTATAGCTATCCAGATTTCTTTTTCCAATTTCATGCACATTCAGCCAGTTGTGGCGTAATAATCAAACATTAACATTTCCCGACCATCGACCATTTGTGGCGTGACAAGGAATTTTATACTGAGAAAAGTTACATACCTGACATTCCTTTATGTATTGGAATCCAAAGCTACTGACACTGTGAGCACTGTTAATTTTCTTACCTGGACTAATTAATGTGACATAAACAAAAATCCTACTAACAGTAACAGAGTAAACGTTCCCCGAAGAAAAGGATTTAATCAGTCTTTGAGGAGCTGGGGTTTACTTTGCCAAAAATAACACTGGATTTGCTGTGTGTATCCTAAAGATTGCTCCAGACGTTGCTAATCAACAATTAGGTAAGAACGAATGAACGTGGCCACGGGTTTGTTTGGAGAGAGAGAAAGAAGGAATGAGTAATTCTTTTTAACGTATAAGCTTTGTACTCACTTTGTTTTGCTTTTCTTTGTTTGCTAGTACTGTTATTTTATTTTCAGAATAGATTCATTAGAACTTTGTTCTTTACAGTATAGTCAAATTCTATACCATAGTGCTAATCATTTGACCTTTTGGTGGTTAATACCTTCTTCTAACGGGATCTTGTCTCAACAGAGGGAATTGCACTTACGGGTCTATTTCTGTTATTATTTCTGTAGCATATGATTTTTGTATTTTTCTATCTTGATATTAAATATTGTACGATTCTTTATGATAAATAAACTGAACAAAAAACTTAATTACCTGTGTGTTGGTCAGCTCGTTCCAATATCCCTATTCCATTAATAGAATTTCACGTTTGTGCGTCTAATTGTCGTCACTTATCTGTGTGTGTGTGTGTGTGTGTGTAAGTTAGTGGTTGATATATATATATATATATATATATATATATATATATATATATATATATATATATGTGATAGGGTGGGGCGAGATGATGATGTTGTGTTATTTGATCACTCTCTTGCACACTCGCAACCGACCCGATTCAACAATAAAACTCTGATTCTTAAGGCAGGGGCTGTATTTATTTCTACAACCCTGTCAGTGACCAAGAGCACACTGAAGCAAACATTAAACAAATAAACCAACGAACAAAACCAAACACCAAACAAACACCCAGCCTGTGCTCGATTGCTAATCTGAAGAAGCAAACAAAGCAACGACTAGTTAAAATCATGGTTAAATAATCAGAAACACCATGCTCTCACCTGTCAAACTGTCCTTCCTCACTGCGTGAAACTGAATATTCAACTATCATGCACACACACATGCATGTCGTCTAGCGAGACTAGTATGGTGTTGTGCATGAGGCTGGCAATCTCACCGTGTAACATAGATTGCTTCAGAAACCACTACTGCAAGAGCACACACTCAGCTATCACACACACACATTCATGCATGTCGTCCAATGAGACTAGTATGCTGTTGTGCATGAGGCTGGCAATCTCAAAATGTAACACAGATTGCTACCGAAACTACTACTGCACGAGCATCTGAATGCTTCATACGGAGGCAAACCACACTGGTGGCCCCACGCTCCCTCAGGAGCGGAGAAGAGAAATATATATCTCCAAGTGAGCCCACGTGCTCTCACAAACCATTCTACATATCACAATAATTAAATCATAACAAAATGGACATAGAATAATATTCAACTATATGTACAACAAATACTCTCCTTAATGAGAATAAACCACCACCTCGCAACTGATCCATCTCAATATTCATTAATGCATTCTGAACATGTCGTAAGTGACGTCTGGTGCGCCTGGCAACAAGCGTGTCGTATATAACCCCTGATGAGATTGGGAACTCATCATATGAAACACATTGTTACAGAAACAACCACTGCAATAGCATAAAAATGCTTCTTGTCGGCTTGTGATGGACACCAGCCGCATTGGTGTTTCCATGCTCCGCCGGGAGCAAACAGAGAAACACCTGACTCAACATGCCTTACGCACCAAGGAGTGCCTCGCGCTCTCCAGAAATCTAAATGACTATTCTCACTTCAAAGTAACCCACCAAAGATATACAGTAGAACAATCAATAATCGTGACGTACACTTAATTACTGTCGCATCAAAGAATAAAATATAATTACTCTTGACTTTAACAAAACTGGAACTAAATTCATCACATAAAGGAGACTTAATACGACAACTATCTCTTCTATTACTGGGGAAGATTACATTTAACCTACTTTCACCCACGTGTCAATTCACACGATATAAAACTGCGTAACATTATAGGCTTGATAACTAAGAGTGTTACTGCAGACTCCTCGCGCCGCTTTTATACAGTCATCACCACGTGGCTGCCTTCTTGCTATTTTGCTAACAAGTTAATATTATCTAAATTCAAGTAATAGATCGCTTCTCTGCCTGGTTTCATGTATGAAATACTTTCATACTATATTTGCCTGGTCTGATGGATGAAATAATTGCTACTAAAACTCTCACATCTGTGATTTGGACTTACACTATTAAAATCAATCCACGCATATTATTTTCACTCATTTATATTTCAAGACTAAATTATAAGGTCCTGGAAACAGATCAATCTATTTATTTCATTAACCATTAAAACAGACACGCTCAATATAATTCTAAAGCTACAGGGAAATAATGGTAATTTCACTAGGAAATAAGCTAATTTGCTTCTAAATCAAACTCACGTGCTCAAGGCATTTACAGCTTGGCTCTGGTGTCTAACTTCGTTTGTTCTCTCTGGGCGGCTTTTGCAAAATAGGCCCGTTCGCCGCCAGCTATCTCTTTATATAGGCTCTAGGCTAATCACTCAACTTACTGCGCGGCGCGTAGTAATTGCGCCACGCAAATAACACTCGCCTTTATTGCTCTATTAGGCATGAAAATACAAATATGGCCCACAACTATCAATTATAACACACGACTATCAAATATAACACCACAACTATAGTTTAGGCTTTATTGTGGCCTAAACTAATATATCTTCTATCTCGTGAAACTTTTCACATCCCAGTGTGCTGCGCGCACATCGAAAATATATGGGCGATAAATATGCCTTGAACATGAAGGGGGCGTCTTTACGGCCCCATCACATATATATATATATATATATATATATATATATATATATATATATATATATATATATATATATATATATATATATATATATATTAATATATACAGAAAGGAAACTGTCTGATAAACAAATTTCAGTCGTAAGATAGGCTGGACTAGAGTATCTTCTAACTCCAGGGACAGACTCTACCTTTCCACCATTTCACTCGTGAAATCTATTTCTTTACCTTATCTCTCACTGAGTTACCACCTTTTCCAGTTCTATTCAGACGGGACCTATCTATCTTAAATACCTATCCTAAATCTACGACATGGGGTAATTTCAAAATATTCCGACATCGGATAATTTTGAACGTAAGGCAGAGGTCAACTCTCCCATATATGGTAATAAGATGTCCGATGCCCTTGTGTACAAACTTACAGACAGATCGGTAGACTCATACAACAGCGTGTTCAAAAAGTAACCATCATTACTTTATCAGAAAGTACTCTTGTCATAACAAGTAAGACAGGAAACGCTTATGTCATAAGTTTCCGCCGGTACACGATATCTTGTGCTAATCTTAGCCAAGCTGTGCCGCTCCCTTGCGACTGCAAGTAATTATCTCATCAAATCTGGGTAGCGTCAAGCAAATGTGATTATTATACCCTACAGGGAGTGTCAAGCGATTCGACAATACTCAAATATGTGCTACTTAGCAGAAAAATAACGAAGAAAGAAAGAAAGAAAAGTGCGACAATTAAGAGCAAATAATAAAAATCAGTACCACAAATGTACCGATACTGCCGGAGTGAAACAAAGATCGATAGGGGACGCCCCGTTTTGTCACACTATTTAAATCCTTCTATTATACGCCAGCACCTATTTATGAAAGTCTGTACCTTCTTTTTTTGTGGTTCTCTGTAATCTGTGCACGGTGAAAGCTACCTCAGAGCCTATATTTTAATATAAGCTCCCTTGTACTGTTGTTTAAGTCCTTCATTTTTCCCTTGGATGCAGCTTCCTCTGCCTTTCTTACCAGTTCATCACTATATATATCCTCTGTGAGAAAATGAATCAAATTAAAAAAAATTTGATAATGATTGTATCAACTAATTACGCAATTGAAGGTTACACCAAATACTGGGTTTTATTGTAGTGAATCTGCCATTGACAATGATGTTGTCAGGGCTGTCGGGCTTACAAAATGTGGCCGACGTATTTCTTTGTAACGCGAATATGATGTGGGCCGTTTAACTTTGGCGTATGTTGATGATCTGAATAATAATGATGGAGCCCGGTAACTCTTGATGGGTCAACACAGCATGATTAACTGGTAACATATAAATTCTCCACTCGTTGGAAGAGTTATGGACGATAACATATTTTATTCTTGACGAGACTTATAACAGTAGTTAAGAACATCTTCAATAGCGCAGACATGGCACAAATGTACATAGCAAGATTACATTCACCTGAAAATCGGAGGCTTGTTTCATAGATCTGGAAAAGGCGTTTGACACGGTCCCCTGGAGCAAACTTTGGGACTGTTTGGCAAGGAAGAACATTCCAGCACCTCTGATTCATGCTATACAGAGCTTCCACAGGTCTTCCAGAAATTATGTGAGGACAGCAAACCATAAGTCATAAGGGTTCAGGATTACCACTGGTGTAAGACAAGGTGATATCCTGTCACCTTATCTTTTCATACTCCTCATGGATGATGTTATCAAGGCATGTAAGGAGAAAACAAGAAAGTATTCAGTGGGGTGCTGGAAAATGAGACAGGTCTCTATTTCAGAACTGGCATTTGCTGATGATGTTGCCCTGATTGCTAAATCAGAGGCACATCTCCAATCCAACCTACAAGTCTGGAAGGAAGAGCGGGAGAAGAGAGGGATGGTTATAAGCAGCTCTAAAACAAAATCCATGGTGATATCACGAGAAGAAAGAAGACATCAGATTAAGCTGGGAGAACAGGTCTCGGAGCAGGTCAACCACTTTAAATACCTCGGAGCTATTATAGACCGAAAAGGAGGCATCAAAGAAGAGTTGGGCACTCGAAAAGCAGCAGCTGGGAGACTTTTTCAGGCTATAAATCGAGGATTCCTCAGCAAGAGAGAGGTTGGTAAGAAAATAAGACGGATGTATACCGCTCCACCTATGTCCCAGTCTTGACGTATGGATGCGAGTCATGGGCAACGAGTCAACCCATAAAAGCCAGATCCAGACCTCAGAAATGAGGTATCTGAGGAAGGTGGTTGAAGTAACAAGAAGAGACATGGTCCGCAACCAGACGATACGTCAAGGCCTAAAATCCCACCCCCTGCAGACCCAAGTAGAACAGTCCCAACTAAGATGGTTTGGCCATGTCTGCAGAATGGGAGAAGATCGGCTACCACGACAAGCATGGGAAACAAAGAGCCAGAGATCCAGACCCCCATGACGACCCAGAGTCCGCTGGGAGGACAACATTAGAAAATCTTTAAAGGACCAAGGACTAGAATGGAACCAGGCCTGGAGGAAGACAGCCGATAGGATAGTCTGGCGCTCTCTCTTCCAAACCTCTACACCTCACGGTAGAAGGGGAACGACTAAGTAAATAAGTAAGAATTGGAGGCCCCATTTGAATCTGATGAAAATTTAGAAAAGAAAAGTCTTTTTTTTTTTTTTGGTTTTTTTATTGTTTGTCCGCCACTATATATTCTCTTTGAGGAAATGAATCAAATTTCAAAAACAAAAACAAACTGATATTGATTATATCAACTAATTAAAAGATTTGAAGATTGCACCAAATGCTGTTCTCTGTTTTAGTGAATTAGAGGTCTCATTTAAATTTGAGGAAAATCTAGAAATGATAACAACATTATGCACAGTTATTAAAAAAATATGCGGGGGAAAAGGGGGAGATAACGCTTGTCTAGACAATTTTGAGATCATCTCCATTTTATGCTCTGTCCCTTGTGCAATCCAAACAGGGATATAATATAGTCCCGGAATATTACCAGTTATTGTTGCCCAGTCATATATGTGTCAAAGAGTTCTGAAAGGCAGACAAATAAAGCCATTTCCATCCATCCTCGTCTAGGGGGGAACCTATGTTCCAGCAGTGGCATATCTCACCGTTGTAAGAATCATCCTATAGAAAAACGATCCTCGCAGACACAAACCCTCTTCGGCTCGTTCGTGATATTGACGTCAGCTTTTTTTAAATTACAGTCTCTCTCCTGGTAATCTGAGCGGCGGTACCAGCTCATTGTTCATGCTAGATTTCCCTGTCCCGGCCAGGTCTTTTATTTTCACACTATGTTCGGTCTATCAAGAATGCGTGCACCAGATACTTGGGTACGGTATTCAGTGACTAAATCATGTTCTTCGTAGTAAATCTATTAAACTATCGTTCCAAAAAATAAGTATGGAGTCAGTTGTACAGTTAAATGATACTACAAAAACGCTGAACGTTTCTAGGTCTGCCCTTCATCAGCTGCAATGGGAGTTGGAGTGGCTAAGAAGAAAGGGGTACGCCTCTAAAGGTAACGGTTTGCTCCCAGTACAGGGAATTTAATTGATGGATTTTTTTTCAGAATCAGTGGTTTCAAAAGATGTCACCCCCTATAACCTGGTTTAGTCAGATCGGATGCCTAGCCTTCTCGGGTAAGAGCAAAAACATAGGACGTCCCGTGTGCAAGTTGCGCACGTTAAAAATCTCTAGGCAGTTGCTAATCGTAATGAGTGTGACATATTATGATAATAGCTTCCATATATCTATTTCATTACCTTCATTTTTCTTTTACCTGGCTTTCACCTACGCCCATTTTGTTAACATAAAACCCCTCCTACACTCAGAGATCTGTCCCTTTTTCTAATTTAGCACGCCTATTTTATTTTCTGTTCTCTATTTCCTCAGGAATGTTTACAAACAGACCTATCTAGCTAACGTTGAGCCGGTTACCTGTAATTAACGCCAGCGATTGAAAATCGTCGTAATAAGATCAAACAGAGTGAGACGGAACGCGTAGGAAAGGGGCGACTATTTCATAGAGTCGTAAATTTTGGCTCAAGGGTAGATAAGCTAATATAGTTGAAACGTATTTTTCGTTAGACAGTGATCAGGGGAAATAATTTGAGTAGAAGGAGCAGATAATTTGGAACCAAGGGGAGTGTCACGTGACCGATAATCTATTTTACCATCTTGTCCATAATTTGATTACTTTTTAAATGTCCTGGTTTTCCTCGTCATTTTGTATTTTCTTTTTCTTTCATTTTCTACCTTCGTGGCCAAACTTTTTCACCTTCTCAAACCCCACCCGAGGTTTGGTTACGTTCCGGCCTGTAGCGGTCAGCGAACGATAATATTATCTAAGTCGCACCTGGTCTGACCAGGGGAATATCTCTTACGTTTAAAGCCTTTGATCACGAGCGTAAGGGTCCCTGTGTTTGGCTTCCAGAACGCTGCTTCGGATCATAATATTATGCATCCTGGAAACAGGGGGAGACAAACCCGCGGTCAGTCTTTGGGTTTTTGCCCTTAGACAAGATAGAGCATAATGTTATGCATTTCTCTACCTGGGGAACTTTCGCACGATTTCTGTTGTCTTACTCTAGATTACGTCTTTCGCCGAACTTCTGTAGAAATATGCAGACCAGGTGTCCGGGGGGAGCGTCCCTTGTGATCTATAAGAGTAGACTGGTTTTAATAGACAAAGACATTCGTAAATTTTCCTGGCCCGTAGATGACCATCATGAGATAAGGCAAACTTTAACACAGTACTAGAATGTGTTTGCCTATGTTCTAGTCATTTTCGGGGTGAGTTGACATATCTTATAATTATAATATTAGATTCATGTTAGCTTTTATATATATCTGTTAGGGAAGTGAATTTATTTCTGAGGACTTCTCCTAGTAATTTATTCACTGATAAGGTAGCGCTGTCTACGGCCTATTAAGTGGTGCTTAAACTGTTACGGTTTATCATGGGTTAAATGTTAAACTTACAATAACAGATATTAGGCGTAGAATCAGTCCACGAATGCTTACCATTGGGTTAAGAGTCAGCAAAAATTAACTGTCATTTCTGTAAGATAATGTCAGCTGTGGATTGTTCACTTTAAAACTGAATAGTGAGATGCAGGTAATAACTCTGGATTATAGGAGATAGTCACTTATTCCTTTTTGATAGATAGTTCTAGTGGCAAGGGAGGATCATTTTATGCTTACTTGTGTGGCTAGGCACTAGTCTATAACTTTCACTGAAAGCAGTCACCAGGCATAGATATAATTATATCGTATGATCTAGCCACAACTGTATTATTATAGCAAGAACATTGCATTTTCTTTGTACTCATTTTGTGGAATGCTAATATATTTTCCAAAGGGGACATGCGATTTATTTGTGTAATGTCAAATGCTGTAATCTGTTTATGTAAATTCATTTAATGTTGTAAGATGAATAAGCATATTCTTTTAACTGTAACTACAGGTTAGGTTTCCTGTATGTTGAGATTGGGAGAAGAGGAGTAGATTTTTGATGTCAGAACATTTACTGACAGGTACCTGGGGGTGCAAAAGATATTAAGCCTATGCGGGCGCGTGTTGATAATTGATATTTTTAAGGAACAGGAGACATGGTTAAAGACAGCCCTAAACTATCATAGCAATAACTACAATAAATTTAATCCCATAGTGGAGCGAAACTTTCTGCATAAAGTTAGTGTGATTTATTATTTGCTTGAAGTAAAAGGGTGTCTCTTTTTGGGTCTCAGTTTCAGGAAGACCGAATCGCTAGAGCAGACTTCAGTCAGGCGAAGAAAGTCATATACTCTTCGATCTAGAGGGTTTCTGTATACATCTAGCAACGAATCGTCAACCCCGTTCCTGAATCAAAACCCCTTTTTGTCAACGCCAAGTTAAGCTCACGCAGTGCAACGGAGCCAACGCAAAATCTGGAATCGCCAAATGCAGTAGTAGCTCTCTACTCGCCTATTGGATTACCAGCCAGAGCATTGCGGCTTCCAGAATATCAAAACCGCCCAGCATGCCTATAGCAGAATTCCATATCACCCGCCTTTTTTGTGCCTAAACGGGGCACTCAGCAAACCACAGCCAAACCAGTTTAAACAGGATTTACAGCCAAGCGGAGCCTTGCGCCGGATAAGCGCGCCTGGGTCTCTTTGTCCTCAAGTGACTTCTTCTGGTGTATTTTCTGGATACTTAAAACCTCGCACGTATGAGCAGCCATCTATGGACAGAGTTCCAGCCCCCCCCCCCCTCTCGCGAGTAGCGGTCACCAACGATAGCGCCTATACAGTGATTTTATTCAGGTTAATTCCATCACCGATGGCGGATATATACGAAAAAAACCACTTACTGGAGCTATTCCCCTTGGTCCCCGAAAGCGGACAGGCTGTCGCTAAGTTCATTCAGTTGGTCTGCAGGAGATAAACAGCGTCCCCCAGCCCACCTCGCGCCAGTAGGGGGGCGTCACCAATGATAGTACCAACAAGGACAGTTTTGTAGGCATAGTCCCTCACGAAGGATCTACAAGTAACACACTGTCTGGACTATTTCATCTGGTCCCCGAAAACGGACGGACTGCCACGCAGTTTATTCATTTTGGTAAACAGAAGGTAAATAGAGTCTTCCAGCCCACCTCGCGCCAGTAGGGAGGAATCACCAATGATAGCGCCTATACAGTGATTTTATTCAGGTTAATTCCATCACCGATGGAGGATATATACGAAAAAAACCACTTACTGGAGCTATTTCATATGGTCCCGAAAACGGACGGGCTGACACTCAGTTATTTCATCTCTCTGTGTTCTACAGGTTTTTATAAATGGTGATCTGTGTGTGTGGTTGTTGGTGTATATGATTATTGATGACTATTGATGATTAGTTGATTATTGATGTAATTTTATGTTGTTGTGATGATATGCATTAATTCCATGCTTTTTCTTCTTTAATAAAGTTTACACCTTTATTAATACGCTGTTCACGACCTTTCCATCCATATTTGTATTTTTAGCTCTTTACTAGAATCTCTATGTATGATAAGAGAAAAGAGTGAGAGCCGGAGATGCTTAGACAGTAAAAGTGAGTTGAGGCCTGGAGAGAGAGATCCTTTGAATAAATCTTCTTCCAGGTTGTCTCAAGTCCATCTCCTATTTACACCTTATCTAAAGTGTAATCTATAACTCTGTCAGTCCACTATCCCTTGTCGATTTCACTACTGTTGTCCAACTCGACACATACTCTACACTCAAACTCAACCACGACAGGGAGACAATTTCTATTAACTTCCCCTGAATCCGTTCGTTTGATAAGAAATTAAACACGGTGAGAATCGCCAGATCAAAGGACGGGCTTCGCTCGATTGCAGAGTCTGCAAGCGGCAAACGCGTGAAAATTTCCTCAGATTCGTAGATCGTACGAGGAAAAGCCCGAGATCTGAGTGAAGGTGTCATATCTAGCAAGTACGAGCGATTTTCTGGGGATTTAATATATAAACCCCAGCATTTTGACTCAATTTATCCAGTACCCACAGATTTTAAAGACATCTACAAGAGCTTCGAAGTCTAAGATCCCTCATAACAGTGGAATTACTTTGTGGTTTTCGATTGGAGATCGCTTATTTCTGTGTTTGTGGTAAATACTATACTAGAAGTTTGAGTGATTAATAGTTAAGTCCGTATTATATTTCTCTAAGATTTCCGTGCAGAGTGATTTACTAGATAGGTCCGTCATTTATATTTCTCTAGGTTTTACTGTGTTACATAGGCTAGCAGAATAAATAATAATTTCTAGCTAAACTATTCCAGCTATAAAGTAAATTTAATTAATTGCTAGTAACCAGTCAGATAATATTTTAACCAACTAGTAAATGCACTGTTCATCATGAGTATTGACGAAATATGTATTTATTTCTAATTCATGTTGATTAATTTTTTTTTAAATGACTAGAATTTATTTCACGGGAGATTTTAAACGATAAGACAAGCTCTAAGCTTGTAGTTTATAGTTTAAGTTAAATAACCGAAGTGGATAAATATATTATATTTTACGCGGGTTAAGGATAGGATTGAGAATACTATATTATGGTTAAGTGTTTGTATTTTTTCTCCTTTACACAGTATTGGGTCAAACCCTAAACCTTACCAGCGGCTTCCATATAAATCTGAGAATAACCATACGAAAGAACATTTCTTAATTGATATCTGGGTCTTCAAGGTAAACCTGTCTGGCTTCGTGTATGCACCCAGAAAGAGACAGAGTACCAACCCAAAGAACATTAAGAATAAATATTGTAACTGGGCCTACAGATCCAGATTTATATTTCCCAAATTTCTTTTACATTCAGCCCGTAGTGGCTAAATCACAAACATTAACATTTCCCGACGTTTGACCATTTGTGGTGTGACAAGGAATTTTTTTTATACTGAGAGAAGTTACCGACCTGACATTCCCAAGTACTGGAAATCTCAAGCTATTGACACAGTGAGCACTGTTCAATTTCTTACCTGGTCTAATTAAGTGTGACATAAACAGTAGTCCTAAATAAAAATAACAAAGAGAACGTTCCTCGGAGAAGTGGATTTAATCTGTCTCTGAGGAGCTGGGGTTTTCTTTGCCAAAAATAACACTGGATTTGCTGTGTGCGTGTGTCCTAAAGATTGTTCCAGAAGGTGCAACTCAAGTATTAGGTAAGAACGAATGTACGTGGCCACGGTTGTCTGAGAAGAGATGAAGGATGAATGAATAATCCTCATATATATATCTTGTAGAATCCATGTACTCACGTTGGTTATTTTAAATGTGTAAGTTTTGGTTAACACTATCCCTTTCAGAATAGATTAACGTATAAACTCTGTTCTTTACTGTAGAGGGAAATCCTAGACCATAGCATATAAATCTTTGACTCTTTTGGTGTTAATAACTTTCTTCTAACGGGATCTTGTCTCAACAGAGGGAGGGAGGATTACCCTATGAGTCTACCTCTTTAATTAATTCATTAACTTATGTTTATTTGTATTTGATTGATATTCAAAATATTGCTGTTGTGAAGTTCCTTTATGGTAAATAAAATTTACATAAACTTATTTACAGGTGTTGGTCAGCTCGTCCCAAAAATATTCCTATTCCATAAATATAATTTGTCACGTCTGTGCGTCTAACTGTCGTCACTTATGTGTGTGTGTATGTGAGTGGTTGATATATATTAATATATATATTGGTAGACTGTCTGACTAACAAAGTTCTGTTGTAGAGATAGGCTGCACGAGAGAAGTTTTCTCGAGTTCAGGGACAGACTCTACCTATTTTTCCACCATTTCACACGTGAAAATCTGTTTCTTATCTTATCTCTCACTGAGTCACCACCTGTTCTAGTTCTGTTCAGAAGGGACCAAACTATGTCTTAATTCCCCTATCAAAAATCTACGACAATGAGTATAGCCGCTGCCCTGACAAAATTTACAAAATTAGGAAAAACCTAGTCGTCACAAAAATATTTATAGAATGTGTGATTCCTGTATAGACACATTGGGATTCTTGCCGGTGTTACGGAGTTCATGCACTGTGCTGAGATCCTCCTTGTGTGATATTTCTTCTTCTTCGTTCACCCTGAAAAGTACGGTGGTTGCGTTGTGTCTGTTTACGCCTAAGCTGTGATATCTGCACCTTTCGGTCGACACATCCGACTTCAGCACGGCATTTTTTAGGGACCGGGTTTGCCTTCCCATTGCGATCCGCACTCGCTCAGCCAGACTGCACTGCTGCAGACTGTTTCCAGGACCACCACGTGGAGGTGGAGTGCGGTTTTGACCAGCTCTGGTTCGCTGGTCCTGATGCAAGCAGTACAGCTATGGGTCGCTGACTGCATTCACTATTGCTGCATCTTGGGGTCCCTCCTTGTGTGATATAAGGGAGCAGATCGAAGCACTGATGGAGTCGTCCGTATGCAACGAAGATGGTCCTTAAAATCTAACCAAACCAAGACCAAACGTGTTTTTCCATGATCTATTTATATCCGCTATGTTCCTATATTTGCATCAAGGTCACCGATCAAGATGCCAACGTCTGCTTTTTCCTTGTTTATCTATGATGAGTTAAAGTCTAGAATAAAGTTGGGTAGCCAACTCTTCTTTGATGCCTCCCTTCCAGTCTGTGACAGCTCCAAGGTATTTAAAGTGGTTGACCTGCTCCAGGACCTGTTCTCCCAACATAAGCTGATATCTTTTCCCCCCTCGTGATATCATCATGATTTTTGTTTTGGAGCTGCTGATGATCATCCCTCTCTTCTCCAGCTCTTCTTTCCAGATTTGCAGGTTGGATTGAAGATGTGCTTCCGATTTAGCAATCATGGTAACATCGTTGGAAAATGTTAGCTCTGAAATACAGTGCTGAAAAAGATTCATTCAAACATTTATTCATTCAGTTATTCAATATATATATATATATATATATATATATATATATATATATATATATATAAATATATATAATATATATATATATATATATATATATATATATATATATATATATATATATATATATATATATATATATATATATATATATATATATATATATATATATATATATATATATATATATATCAGAATATCACAAGACGCAGGTTGCGTCCGCTCGCTACTCAGACCATTTCTAAACTCCCCAGCTGGGCGGAACACACAGAACGAACTCCCAGTTTTTGACATGCGCAGAACTCATCTACGTGAGTATCAATTCACACAAAGCGGTTCTAAGAACATTCGAGATAAAAGTCTTACACAGTCGCGCCTTTTATGGTCATGAACAGAAGCGTTAAGACAGGTTTCAGACATCTACAACAGTTGACTGATACTACCAAATAAGGAGATATGGTCACGCTTCGTTCAAGAAATTATAGACCGAACGTGTCTCTATACAAGAGAAGGTAAACTCATAAAAAATTGTAGTCTCGATAACTCGGGTTATGTCCCTTTGACTGTAAAAAAACATAATACACACTTCAGTCAAAAAGTGATCATACATACGAAAAATGATCCTACAAAGACTTTGGAAAAAGTAATTATTTGTGCGTAACATTACCGCACCCTCCCGGGAAAAAAAAAATGAAACATTTTTTTTTTTTTAATCCTGGAGCCGGAAAAATCTAGGCTCCTAACGCACGTATGATGCGCGGATATATACCTAACAAAATAGCTCAACACTTGGAGCGAAACTGAGATCATATCGCAGGTCCTTAGAGAAAAAATTTATCTAAGTATTCGCGTATATATTCCAGGAAGGTGCCACCAACACAAGCCACCATGATGGCAACATCATAATAAAAGTCAAATTACTCTCATACCAATATATGAAATTAAATATATTATTATGATATCATATAATGTGTTGTGCAAGCAGCGGTGTAATATATTAATATACCGCACTATTTTATTACATTATATAATGCATTAGTAATTAATAAGTAATACAATGTTGTTCTTTGTTGACATAAACAAGCAATAGAAGATGTGGACATCATCCGCTCCCAATCTAGGACAGGACTTGATATCCTCAAAGTTCCACAATGGACATAATCTCGCAGACTTCAATGATGCGAAAATATCAATAACACAAATCTTAAAGACAACTGGTAAATCTCTTAATACAATTATGCAAATATATTATTTAAATGTGGCCGAGTGATCTTTTGGCCCGTATATCACTAACTAAGCCTTCTTAGATAATTACATGGTACAATGTTATAAATTTCCCTCAAAAAAAAAAGTGAGAAAAAATCTACTAACATGTCATTATAATATTGGACTGTATATCAGGAAATATATATATATGACAGAAGAATCATGTGGAATCGTGTGGGCATCTGGACAGAATGTCTGCCATTACATTGTCCGAACCACGGATAGCTCGAACCGAGAAATGAAATGGTTGAAGAGCTATGGCATAACGAGTGGACCTCGAGCTCTTCAACTTTTTGCTCTGAATAGCAGTAAGCGCTTTCTGGTCGGTTTCCACAATGAAATGTGCGCCTAGAAGAAATCTTTGTAACTTCAGAATAGACCATACCATAGCCAATAACTCACGGTCTAAAACCGAGTAATTCTTTTCTGCAGCATTTAATTTCCTAGAGATATACATCACCGGATGCAGAGTATCAGAATACTCCTGCATTAGTGCTGCCCCAATCCCAGTTGACGAGGCGTCACTTCGAAGAACAAAAGTCTTCTCAATAGTAGGTAACCTAAGAATAGGTGGAGATGAAAATAGGGCTTTAACCTGGTCCAATGAGGATTGACATTCTTTAGACCAGCGGATCAGATTAGGCGACCCTTTCTTCAATAAAGTAGAAAGCGGTGCCATAATGGAGGACAGATTCGGAATGAATCGTCCGTAGAATTGGATCAAACCTAATGGACTCCTTACTTGTTTCTTCGTCTTAGGGACCGAAATGTTAAGTATTTTTGAAACATTGTGGTCCTCTGTCTTTAAAAGACCACGACCAACACGATGACCTAGGAAAGAAATCTCACTAAATCCTATAAAGGCTTTAGAGGGTTTTGCAGTCAAGTTATACTCGCGAAGAGTAGACAGTAATTCGTATAAACCCAAATAGTGATCTTCCCAGGAATCACTGAATAGACAGATATCATCTAGGTATGCTATGACATCTGTACGATATGCGAGAATTCGCCGCATCATGCGTACGAATGTAGCAGGGCGTTCATAAGACCGAAAGGCATGAAATTCCATTGGAATAAACCCCTAGGTGTAGAAAAAGCTGTAAAAGGTTTGGCACGTTCAGTTAGCGGGACTTGCCAATAACCTTTAGACAAATCTAGTTTGGTAAAGAATCTAGAATTAGCAAGTTTATTGAGTAGCTCTTCTAATGAAGGCATAGGTTCAGCATCGAACTTCGTAACTTGGTTCAATTTGCGATAATCTACGCAAATGCGAATGTTATTATCCTTCTTTCGAACAATAACCATAGACGAAGAGTATGCTGAAGTGGATGGTTCAATGATTTCCAAACGTATCATTTCATCCAATTCTTTTTCGACTTGAGACTGGAAATGGATAGGTATTGGATAGGGTCTGACTCTGATAGGATTATGATCAGTTAGTACAATGTCATGTTCAATGACATGTGAGTGTCCCGGGATGTCTGTAAGAACATCCTGAAATGTTTGCAACATCGAAGAAACTTGTCGATGTTCCTCCGCGGAAAGATTTGGAGAAACGGTCACGTTTTTTCCAAGATTCCGTAGAATAAAGTGGGACCATAGAAAGAGGAAGATTGACATCAGAAAAAGTAGTTTCCTCATCCTGTATAACTGACAGAGATGAGTACTGACCATGAGGTGCTTGAGAATTGTCCGTTGCCTGGAAAATAGGCTGCAAATAGTCAGGTCTTTCATAAAATTCCGTGAGCATATTTATGTGGAAAGTTTTATGCTTTCCATCAATATCGACAACATAGTCGACATCAGAAATTTTGGAGACTATTGCATATGGACCTTTCCATGCAATTAGAAGTCTGTTCTCCCTTGAAGGAAGTAGAACGAGAGCTTTGTCACCTGGACAAAGTTGTCGTAGACATCTATTCTTATTTGCAAACTGCCTTGCCTTTTCTTTAGCAAATTCGGAAGACGAAGTTGCTAGTTTTGCATGCCTCGATGATCTTTTGCCTAAGAGCAATGACGTACTCATAAGAAGATTGAGTTTCATCGCTAATATTATCGGCAGTGATTAGATCGTGAAGTAAAGACATAGGGCCGCGCGGTTGCGCGCCAAAGACAAGTTCAAAAGGGGAAAACCCTGTATGTTCATTGGGGACCTCTCTATACGCAAAGAGAGCCGCGGGTAAGACCCTGTCCCAATCCTGAGGATGATCCTCAGTTATTTTACCAAGTAAAGTTTTCAGAGTCCTATTTAAACGTTCGACCAACCCATTAGACATTGGGTGATAGATACTGCTGAGAGAGACCTTTTAATGTGTAGCATAGACATTACCTGTGACATAGTGTCTGATATAAGTTGAGTGCCATGGTCTGACAATATTTCTCCGGGAAAACCCAAGCGAGAAAATATCAGCCAAAGAGCGTCTGCGATATCAGCAGTTGAGATGCTCTTGAGAGGTATTGCCTCTGGCCAACGTGTGCACATATCGACACATGTAAGGATAAATTGATGTCCTCTAGCCGACTTAATTCTAAAAGGACCGATAATATCTATTGCCATTTTTTGAAAAGGGCGAATAGGAATGTCAGCAGCCTGGATAGGCGCAGCATGTCGTGGTCCTTTAGATTTGACCTCCTGACATACTTTGCAAGAGCGACAGTACATTCGTATGTCTTTGCTCACAAATGGCCAAAAGAAAGCCGCAAGAACCCTCGACTTTGTACGGGAAAAACCCATATGTCCAGCACATTGCGAGTCATGAGCATGTTGCAATATTTGCAATCTCATGCTCTTAGGCACAAGAATTTGTGAATGAGTGGACGTAGTCGAGTCTTGTACTATACGTACAAGTACGCCGTTCTTCATAGAAATCCAGGATTTTCTATTATTATTCTGATTAGGATCCCCTTTTTTTGCTAGAATGAAGAATTTTTGTAAAGAAGGATCTTCTTCTTGCAATTTGATAAACGAGTCACGTGTAATAGTCAAGTGACTATCTTGGTCATTTACTTCATCATTATTAGTTAATGAAGTTTGAGGTGGATCCAGAGCATGTGCTCTTGTGACCACCGCATTGGTAGCTTCAATGTTTTGCTCTTCCCAAACAGCAATCTGCTGTGGGGTACATTCCCTAACTCCGTGAATACGACCAATAATAAGGTCCGCAATAGGGTTTGGAAGTAGACACGCGTGGACCTCTCCCGTGAAGAAAGGAGTAGCAATATGTATTATAGCAGTAGGATACTTTTCCAACGTGCCACCAAATGTGACACATTTGATGACCTTTCCTGTAGCACAGTGTAGTGGTGTTGATGGTATTGTATGATGGTGATATTACTAAATGTAATTGTATGAGGCCAGCTGTGAAGGCTCCTGAGATAAAATGTAGTTGAGAATTGTCAGAAGGCCTTTCTTGCTACCACTACGACCTCACACTTAATTTTTTTTAATGAATGTGGCTACGTAAAGTGTCTAGGGTTATGATATGTAGTGTGGTGTAATAGGTTATAGATATACCCACAGATATTTAACAAGACTAATAATATTAATAAATATTACAACACACTGAACTAACTCAATAGTGTAAAATTTTTTGATAGAATTATATTACATTTATTTTGTTCTGTATCAATTTTTTAGGTTGACCAGAACTTAAAAGGATTTAGAAATTATGAAAGAAATGCATGGAATATTATATCATAAATGCAATAGTGTACATATATATGTACTATACTAGTTAGTTTTATTAAAATGTTCTAGTAGTCATCTACTTGGGAGGATAGTTACTGTTTGTGCTGTTGGGGTGGCCTCATCACACCTGTCTATATTGACTACACAGTGTCCAGAAAATGGTGGGAATTTTTATGGGGTTATTAGTAACTAAAGGGCTTTGGTGAATGTCCAGCAGACCAGAGGCTCACTCATCTTATATTTGTAGCTCTGGTGCTGAAAACTGATGGTCCCACCTCTCCGTGCTGGCGGGCAATAATGGTGGTCTCTGTCACAAGTACTGCACAGATACACTCGAGTAAAGTCACCAACTGAATAGTCACTGCTTTGTTGACAACAGAAACTCGCAGCTCTGCAATCAAAGTATGGGCCATGTGTCAAAATCTATTCTCTACCCACGTCTGGACACAACACTGACACAACAACCACATCATACAGACAGGTCAGATCTCTCTGACCAAACAGCACATTTACCATGGTGGTTTTACATCAGATAGATCCTCCCAGACCATAGATTCTGAAAAATATTTATTAGTTGTCTGCCCTAAAAGAGGATAGGTAATATGTTCCATTATTCTCAACACTTGATCTGTCTTGCATAATCCTTGCTGGAGTTTATGTACATTGTTGGTCCCTAGACCCTGACTAGGGCGGGGGGTCTAGAGCAAATCCCTACTTGTTTGTAAGGCTAGATTTCGATATGGCAGTATCAAATCACTCGAACATGAAACAATATTCAAAATATATAAAGAAATATTTTCAATCTTACCAGATTATGAATAAATAACACAGAATTGCTAGCAAAACTCAGCTGAGCTGCTGGCTATAGTATGGCGTCCCTAACTTTATTACACTTTCTTTCATATGGAAATCACCACACTTTAAAATCTGTGTCTATCACTGAACAACTATTGAAGAATGGCCCCACTTTCGCGTCTGAGCGCTAATGATATGATTGTCTGTGGCCAATCACTGCCTAGGTTTATTTTAAATTTCAAATTTCCTACCATAAAGTCATTTCAGTCATGCTTCAGTCAAGTATGGATGGTTATCTGTTAGTCTGTCCGTCTCTACTTGTGTTTCTACAAAATGTACTCGATTTTTGACCCAACCTTTCTCTCCCCTCCAAAATTTTGTCGTTAAAAGTTATATTTAGACACAGCTACCACCCAAAACCCTCTCCTCCATACTAAGTAAATTTGAACACCTGCGTTTCGAGGTCGTGTTTTTTTTTGTGCAATTAGCGACACTTTTAGATTCCATACAGTCTGTCGATGATGTGAACAACACTGTCTTTTGTCATTATCTTCAATATTATCTATCCGTTTGTAAAATTAAGAACGTATTTGTTCACTGCTCAGAATGGGCCATCCGGCCAGCTAATTTTTATATTCCTAACATTAATATTAAGAAAAAAGTACTTTTTAAATTTTTGTAATATTCCTAACATCTGCGTTTAGCCGCTGAATTCAAATCAAGGGCTTGGTATCGCAAAAGCGTCCATTCCGTACCTCGTGTCAATTTGGGGGACGTGAATTTTTACTTTCCTCCATCCCCCCCAATTGCGTCTCCTTAGCCGTGCCAGTCTCACGCAATCTTTCCAGTCATATTTTTTCCTTTTTATCCGCCGTTCCCCTCCTGTTTAGCAAGTCAATTATTATGGAGGACTATGACCCGCGGTCTAGGCGATCATGTACTATTCGCAGCCTACGCATTATGTTTTTATCCTTAAATGTTATCTTTGGAGGGATTTTACCGTTGTATCTCTGTCAATTTCACTACACACAGGATGGATCTACAAGAGATTTCCTAACGCCGACAGTAGTACATCCAGAATCAAACAACACCGAGACTGGATTACTATTTACAAGCCCCTTATGTAATATAAGAGAACCTCTCCCATCATGAGCAACATTAGCAGGAAGAGCGGGCAAAGGATGACCACAGCTTAGAGTACTAACGGTCTTCGGATCAAATAAAGTACTGCATTGGATACATTTATTTGCCCTACCAAAATCAAAAGATGAGCATCCGATAACATTATGGTCTTTATCACTATTAACCTGCTTATCTGCTCCCTGAGATTCTTGTTGAACAGCGTTTGTCTGTTGATATTTTTTTCTCTTATGTTGCGATCTACCGCGACCATTATTGCCTCTGCAATTATCATTGACAGAATGGTTTACAGTAGAAACAGGGGTGAAACAAGGCTGTATTATGTCACCACTACTTTTTGGAATAGCTATTGATTGGGTTATGAGAAACTATACCCACAATGAACAATTGGGTATAAAATGGACAAATGGAAAATTCCTGGGGGACCTGGATTTCGCAGATGATGTAGCATTCTTAAGTTCAACACCAAGACAATCCCAAGAAGCAATAAATAATTTGTGTCATCTCTCGGTTAAAATTGGTCTCCAAATAAATGCCTCTAAAACTAAAGCTATGAACTTTTCTAACGAGACCTTTGATATCATCTTGAACGGGGAAAAACTACAGAAAGTTGAAAGTTTCAATTATTTAGGCAGTAAAATGACTCAGGATGGTGACACAACAAGAGAAATCCATACTAGAATTGCTTTGGCAGCTAGCGCCTTCAATAGATTATCTAACATTTGGAAATTACGATCATTGAAATATACATACCAAGCTTCGTCTGTTTAATTCAAATGTTATCTCAGTGTTAACATACGGCTGTGAGAGTTGGAAAATAACAAAATCATTGGAGAACAAGCTGAATACATTCGAGAACAAATGTCTTAGAAAACTCATGAAACATCAGTTGGAAAGAATTCAAGACTAATCGACAAATAAGAGAAGACTCTAGGCAGAAAATATGTCTCCGACTATATAAGGAAAAGACGATGGTCATATATCGGTCATGTCCTACGAATGCAAAACAACAGAATACCACTACAGGCGCTCACTTGGGTTCCTGAGGGTAAGCGGAAAAAAGGAAGACCAAAAGAAACACCCAGAAGAACAATAATAAGAGAAGGAAGAACGTTGGGCCTAAATAATGTGCAAGAGCTAAGAGGAGTGGCGTCACAACGAACAACCTGGAGAGCACTGGTTTCTGCCTTATGCGCCGTGTTTGGCGCTTAAAGAATTTATTATTATTATTATTAATTATCATTAAAGTCCCTACTGTAATTTTTATCCTGGTTTGAGTTCCAGTTTCCATAACTGTCATTACCATCTCTATGCTGTTGAGAACCTCTATTATCTTGGTATTGAGGTCTCTGCAAAAAATATTTCCCTCTATGCCGATTACCTTTGTGGAAATTTCTAAAGTTAACCGGAGTAGAATACCGTGTAGTATTAGGTTGTCTCCAGTTCTGGGAAGAAGAATCACCATGGAATTGATTACTATGGTTCTGGGCATAATTACGGTTACCCTTTTTATTGAAATTTTGCTGGCTACCCTGAAATTTACGCATAAAATTTGGGCCATAAGGTGCTGCCGAAGCAACTGGCAGACCTTCTTTTACTTTAGAGTTGCTAATGGTTATGTGAGGATGCGCAGTAACATACTGGCTACAGTATTCTTCCATTTCTTTTATGTTTTTAGGCTTACGCTCATGAAGAAAAGAAAGAAAAGCTTCATTAACAGAAGACATAACCTTGTCTCTAAGTAGTAAGTCCATGAGAGCTTCAAATGTACTTTCTGTCTTAGACAACTCAACCCATCGTAAAAAAGTAAGACGTATGCTTGAGATGAATTCAGAGAATTCAACTCCAGTTTCTGGTAACATGTTTTTAAATTTAAGACGATATCCGTCCTCGTTAAGTTGGTACTTCTTTAACAATGCCGCCCTGACAACCTCATAGTTGTTTTTGTCTGGCACATCTACCATACTCAACAAAGTCAAAGCATCACCTCTAAGTATCTTGGACAGATAATAAACATATAATGTTTTATCTATATTATGCACATTACATGCACTTTCAAATCTATCTAGATAAAATGTTATATCATCGATTGAGGGATTAAATGCTGGTAGATTAAGCTTGAAATCCTTAGCATTAGTCTTATCTGACACCTTATTTGCATCATTAGCATTACCAGCGTTCAATAACTTTAACTTCTCTAACTCTAAAGCTATGAGTTTTTCTTCATGCTCCATTTTTGCTTTTCTCTCATCAGACTCTCTTTGTAACCTTCTTTCTTCAGCCTCAGCCTGCAATTTTCTTTCTTCAACCTGAGCTTGTTTTTCTAATCTTTTATTTTCAGCCTCTATTTCAAGTCTCTTATTTTCAGCCTCTTTTTCAAGTCTCTTATTTTCAGCCTCTTTTTCAAGTCTCTTATTTTCAGCTTCTTTTTCAAGTCTCTTATTTTCAGCCTCTTTTTCAAGTCTCTTCTCCTGAGATTCTGCTTCTCTTTTTTGTTTTTCCATTTCCATTTGTAATCTTTTTTCATCTATCTGCATCTGCAGTTTTAAATTTTCAGCATCTATTCTCTTTTGTTCAGTTAGTTCTTTCATTTTCTTTTCCTCCGACTTCAATGCCTTGGCATATTGAACAGTCGCAAATTCTTCTAATTTATCACCAGTCTTCCCAAGGGTTTTACCCTGCTCAATAAAGTACTCAAATGTAGACATGATGTCTAAAATGTGAGTACAGAACCTGAAATAATTAATTATCTTATTTCAATCTTAATAGCAACAAGACTTAATAAAGTGCTTGTATAATCACTATGTTTAACCCAATCTCTGTGGGAAACTAGACTTGACACCAACTTGTATTATCAAATGTATAATAATATCACAAGTCACCTCTTAATTATCAGTGCACTACCCAAATCAGTGCATAACCATCAGTTATTTATCATAACTGCACTACAATAGTGCATAAGCAAAAAACCACCAGTTAGTTATGATAAGTGCACTATAGACCAATAGTGCATGAGCATATATGTAACAATAGTGAAAGCTAACTATGCAAGAACTATGCAAACAATAACAAGACAATGTAAACAATAACAAAGGTAACCAACAATGTAAACACTAACAAAGATCAAAGTCAATGTAAACAAGAACAAAGATCAAAGTCAATGTAAACAACAACAAAGATCAAAGTCAATGTAAACAATAACAAAGATCAAAGTCAATGTAAACAATAACAAAGATCAAACAATACGAAAACATTCGCATAAGTCAAATAAATAAACAGCGAAACTAAAAAGAAATATCACAAAGAATGTGATGACAAAATGCGAAGATATGACAAACAAATGACGCTACAGTGTATACACAAAAATTTACGTAAAGAACTGAATAAAAGAAAAGAGGAGACCTACAAATACAAACAATTGAAATCGAAACTAAAAAACAGAAAGAAAGAGAGAAAAAAAAAATATACAAAAAAACGAAAATAAAGCACAACTCGTCACAACTAAACAGATATAGCAACGATTGTCGCTAGCAAATTTCACAGTAGGAAATTCGCACAGTCCCTAACGAAAACGCTAACAGTAGAACCTCTGTGACGTGGTATCTTCCACTGAAAGACACCGCCCAACCGAGAAAACCCGCAGAAATATAAACATATAAATATACAAATACAAATAACATATAACATGTAACAAATAGCAAAAAGTGTGAAAGAATTTAGAAGGCTCAGCTAGAACATAAGGGCACAGTTCACAAACAAAACAGGCCACTTAACTTCTATGTATCCACAACGTCAGCACAGTTCAGAACAGGATGTGATCAGCATTCTTAGGACAATGATCCAACGTTGATCCATATCTGCTCTCATAAACTGCCATGACGAAGGAAATGAGCTTCTGACAGGAAACAGCTTCTGAACTTGACCTTCTGAATTGACTTGAGCACTTGACCTTCTGAATCTGCAACAGTACCTCTGAGACCGGAACAGTTGTTACGGCACTTGTCCTTCTTCCTAACAGATCAGGAAAACTGCCAACTTGACGAGCAACGCCGGGTATTTTGAAACAATTTCCAACTTTCAGCAACGCCGGGTACTTTCAAAATCTTTCATCAAAAGTAGCTTTTCTTGAAGGAAGTGAGTTGAACTGTAATTTTGAAAGCTTGATGATGATGTCTGGGTTTGTTGACCCCCTTGATAGCTGGTATCAGAGTAAACCAACATATGGCCACCAAAAATGATAAGGGTGGATTTGAGCTGAAATGATAATGGTGCGCCAGAAAAATGCCAGGTACGTTAGCTCCGTTATAAGATTGACGACCACTTGCCACCCCTATCGACACCTGGTATTAAAGTGCAAGATGTAGGTGTCTTCTCTGATTTAGAATGTTGCTGTGTGTGTTGCAGTAGAACAGTTCACAGGGTACACCACAGGCAACATGACGTGTAGAGTCATAGAAATGGTAACTTCGCTTTAGTTTTATACCATTTATTGCACGCCACAAAACAGTCGTGATATTTATGTCATCACCAGCATAGTATAACGAATGCAGCATTCATAATCATATTAACTGATAGTCATGTAGGATTCAATACTCAATAGTTGTACTGTAAACAGTTATCATAAAGTTCTGGTTCGTGAAGCTGTATAAATAATATATATAACTTCTGCAACAGTGTCAGCTGCAGATCTTCAATGTTCATAGACAATAATAAATGCTCCCTTTCATATGCTAGCAGATCAGATGTATACAATAAGTCCGTTTACTGTCTGCACGTGAATAGCATATTGGGAATACAGGTCAAACCGACCTTTATAACGTTTTCTAAGTCTAACCATCTGACTTGGACGTGATCTCTGATATAACGAATCCTGGAACACAGACAATAGTCTTGTTGGTCTAGAGCGACCCATATATATATAACTAGTTCAGGTATAAAGATACCGGTGGCGAAAATCCTAGTCAAAGTACCTCTCCATATTGAATCACACAGGCGAGCAAGGAGCGACAAAATGACGAACTTCTAGATGATAGCAAAAAGTTCGATACAAGAGGAATTACCTTTCTTCGGAATTCAAACACGAACATATGCCTCTAGGCAGGCTTGAATAATACTGGGAAATAGTCTAGTTAGTTAACTAACTCACAAAGACAATGTATTTCCCTCAGAATATCACAAGACGCAGGTTGCGTCCGCTCGCTACTCAGACCATTTCTAAACTCCCCAGCTGGGCGGAACACACAGAACGAACTCCCAGTTTTTGACATGCGCAGAACTCATCTACGTGAGTATCAATTCACACAAAGCGGTTCTAAGAACATTCGAGATAAAAGTCTTACACAGTCGCGCCTTTTATGGTCATGAACAGAAGCGTTAAGACAGGTTTCAGACATCTACAACAGTTGACTGATACTACCAAATAAGGAGATATGGTCACGCTTCGTTCAAGAAATTATAGACCGAACGTGTCTCTATACAAGAGAAGGCAAACTCATAAAAAATTGTAGTCTCGATAACTCGGGTTATGTCCCTTTGACTGTAAAAAACATAATACACACTTCAGTCAAAAAATGATCATACATACGAAAAATGATCATACAAAGACTTTGGAAAAAGTAATTATTTGTGCGTAACATATATATATATATATATATATATATATATATATATATATATATATATATATATATATATATATATATATATATATATATATATATATATATATATATATATATATATATATATATATATATATATATATATGTTACGCACAAATAATTACTTTTTCCAAAGTCTTTGTATGATCATTTTTCGTATGTATGATCATTTTTTGACTGAAGTGTGTATTATGTTTTTTACAGTCAAAGGGACATAACCCGAGTTATCGAGACTACAATTTTTTATGAGTTTACCTTCTCTTTTATAGAGACACGTTCGGTCTATAATTATACTTTATAATTATACTTTATTCTATATATATATATATATTATACCGTTCATCCGCGAGATGGCAGATGGACTAAGTTTTCAAGAAGAATTCTTTCATTTCTTCTTGTTCTCCGGGCTTCTTGTGTGCCTATTTTTATATACTTGTCTATTCTTATACACATGTATGTACGTGGACTATAATAAATCTGGTCCGTTTCCGGATCTTACATTCCATAGTTACGTATAATGTCGTAAAAATGACCATCATATACATGGCATTTTTGAGGGTGCTGAGCTGGCCGCGTGTCTAGTCACGATTCACTCATGTACCAAGGCGACATGGCTGTTCTGATACTCACTGGTTCTGTATCCCGGTAAAGCCATCACGTCTGGTCCTCTATTAGCTGTCTGATGTTCTCACTCTTACGAATGCCGGCCATCGACCTATTTATGTGTAACATTGACCTGTAAATATGCTGGCCGACCATATTGACTCGTCCTACATGAGAGATAGCCATAATGCAGAGTACGAGAGTGGAGTAGATAAACCGAGATGCATTGACAGTGTCTGGACCTTTCCGATTGGACAGATATGTCGATACACCGGCAATTACAAACAGTGACAACAGTAATTTCCTTTTACGGCTTGTACAATTTGATTTATTTGTGTATGCGTATAAATTAGTTCTTACTTTCTTTTCTCTGCTGATTTAGTTCGTTTGTTTGTGACGAAGATTGTATGATTATAACATATGACATTTCTTTGTTCTTTAGTGTATTTTGATTAAGTTTTTGTTTTGTTTTCTCCAAATTATATATTTTATTAATCCTAATTTAATTTCCGTTATAACTGTATATTACACTAAAAAAAGGTAAAGGTAATCTAATAGCAGATACTGCCGTAGGGGGGGGGGGGATGTTAGAGACATCACTATGCTAGGTCCAGCATCAATAGGTGGGGAGACAAGTTCCCTTCCTCGCTGTCTTTTCCTTCCCTAACTCAAGAACAGAGTTAAATACCCATTTTACAGCTGGGTAGACAGGAGCGTGACGCAATGATGTGTCGAACCAGGCACCTTTTACACTAGCATACTTTAAACACCCCCCCCCCCCCCCAAAAAAAAAGAACCTTTACAGAAAAGGCACTGAACGTTAACTCTATATAAAAAAACTAAAGGCAATAGAAAATTCCTTGCGTCTAACATTGGAAAACCACAACGTCTTTTAAGAATTAAATCTACGCCGTCCTTTATCACAACCTTACTGCAATCCTCCTCAGTTTTTCCCCTGACGAAGACACATGTAGTCCTAACGTTGGTTATTTTTTTTTTGGGTCTTATTAAGACATACACTATTTGTTTTCGTTAATCCCATAATGTATCATAGTCTTAATGAAGTTTTCTCCGGTTCTTGTTATTGTTGATCAGAATCGACATCCCTGCATTCCGGGAAAACCCATAGCTGCTCAGTCTCTCTCAGCAAATATCGAAGGTCATGAATGCTAACGGTTCCTGTAGAGCATTGGTTGAATACATTGACAGATGCATTATCTTATACGCCTATCCCTGCTAGTTTTACGTTTGATTTCTGATTCCACCCACCTTAGCCTTGTTGATTCATATATTGGATGGTTTGAAAAAAAATCGAAAAAAGGTGATTCGTCTTACGAGGACAAAAGACAAAGAAAATAGTCTACGTTACGGCCACAAGGCCTTCGTCAGGAAAGGAAAGAAAGTGAAGGCTAGATAGGACACATAATTCATATATTGCAATGTAGATCTCTAACAGGCAATCACAATTTGTATTTAGTATCTCTCCCTTATCGTTGCTCTTGTAGCTAGTTTGTCAGCTGTCTCATTGCCACATAAACCTGCAGAACCCAGTAGATTCATACTTGTATCTGAAGACTCGAAGCTTCTATGGATGTTTTCTATTCATGCCGTAGCCTCTAAGTTTGGATCTGCCACAGCATGAATTAGGAATCTGATACAACAACTGCCGTGGTTGATGGAGTTTCAGACAGCCACATCGGTGCTACAGTAGCTGCCTCTACCTATAATATCATTGCTGGAAGTTATTGTCTTGTAAGCTCTACTCTGTTCAGCTACGACTGTGCCTTTTACTCTCGCCAAGATGCTTCCTCTGATTTATTGCAAGACTAAAAAAAACAAAAAACAGAAATGCAAATATGGTCATTTGAATCTTTCTCTACGCTTAGCAGTAACATTGGACAACTATTGTAATTTGTGTACTATTACACTGAGGAAAGTTGGTAAAAAGTTTAAAGTATTACCGAAACAAATAGTGTCGTTGGGTAATGAAATGTTAGATAATGATATGTTAGATAATGCTATACTAGGTGTCAGATTTATGAAGTAGGAGTGACCAGATCTCTTCTTAGTTTGCCTTCCTTAACTAAAGAACAAACTCTTATACCCATTTACAGCTGTGTAGACTGAAGCGAGAATGTACCAGGTTTCGAACCCGGTAATTTTACTCCGAGAAGCAAGAACTCTAGTCCTCTCTGCCAATCCACGCGAGAAAGATGAGAGTAGTCAAAACTCCGAATTTATTTGCTGATTCGTTTTGCTTTATTTGAAAAGTGTTTTATGGAACATTTCTCTGTCAGTGGATGTAACGAAGAGAGTTCTTCAGAGTTTTATATACAACTGTCATGAAATATTCTAATCCACATATATAAATTATTAGGTAAATATAAAGCCTAATAAATACATATAATAAAGAAAAGAGCAATGGTAAAATGACAGTGCTATCACAAAGAATGTACTCGAAATCCCCCTTGTTTTCTGCTTCGTCTGCAAATTGTAACGCTTTCACGTTGATAGTAAAGCTTACTGTATTATTACCCGCCTTCTTCAATGAAACGTGTGCTGTATTTCTTGGAAAAGCATTGAGACGTACTGCGTAATGACCTAAATTAACCCTAACATTAATTATACTGCGTTACCAAAACGAACGAACAGATGGACTAAAGGGATAAAAAGAGAAGGGAGAGGCAGAAAGCCGAACACTAAACCCGCTTCGCGCGATACACAATTACTACCATCACGCGTGTAAGTCTACATGCACTAATTTTTTTTCAGACGGACAGTGATAAAATACACTACCCTTTCCCAGAGTTAGGTTTATAAATCATAACAGACTCTTATTAGAAAAGACAACATTATATGGGTTTACGTTTGAACACATAACAGTACCCAGACAGCACATCTTCTAAACAGGAGATAGAAGAAATTGCATATTTTGAACGCAGCCACGTAGCTCCTTTAAATTAGTATTTTTGGGTTCCTTAGGGTTTGCTGACAAATAATATGTAAAACGTTACGCAAATAGTCCAGGAATTAATAAATTATACCCAAAATAAAATATTGGGGGTGCCTGACAGCATAAAATCATTTCTGCTCATAAGATTTTTTTTTTAACGTGTTTGAAAAAAATTTACGTTACAGAAATAGCCTACCATGTAAACTTCAAATTGATTGGAGCGCAACAAATGAAAGCCTAACCACGATTGGTCGGGCTATAAATACTATCTTGGTTGTTAGGGGAGACGGGAAAAGATAACATTTTTTCAAACACTTGTCGAAACGTGGCTCATTGGCCAGTCTCGCTGATATACACACTTGGGAGCGTTAGTTCGAGACCACTAATTCAAATAAGCTTGATAAAGCGACAGTACGTTGAAGCCAGCTCACATTTTTGCTAAAATAAAAGCCTGGAACATAGGCAGAACGGAATTTGTGCCAGTTTGTGCCAGAATTCATTGCTAATCAACGTATCTGTGTTTATTTCCATGAAATTGTGGTAAGCTTGAACCATTCAGTATCTTTTAATGAAAAATTGAATGTGAATTGTTGATTTATGCCTGTATATATATGTGTAGTTCAGTGGCAAACGTGAGGTAAAGCCTATAATGCTCCAGCCTGAACAGAGGGTGTCGGAGAGAAGTAAAACGGCATGGAATGGCCAAATAGTACACTGACACCTGGATGATGGACTAGAAAGAAATAATGCTGGAAGTGCAGAGGCGTAGTAACCATTAAGAAGGGTAATACTGGAATAAAGTATTTCAAATGAAGCTGACTGTTGGCCTAACGCTCTGAACGCAATGTTTGTGCTGTATTGTGATCAGTGTAAAAGAGAATATAAATTAGTTATGAAGTAGAAGGTACATCCTTCTTGATTTCAGGGACAGTGGTCTTGATGGTACTGAGCAGCATCTGGTCAGAGATTTGCTGAATCCAGTGTCGGACAGCATACTCCTTGGTCCTTTTAGCTATCAGTGAGGTGTCTCCAGAGCCCAGAAGAGAATTCGAGCAGAGGAGTCCTCTCCTGCCGCCATCACTCAAGATAAGCAGAGTTGGCCAGCTGAGCTCAACATTATGTCCCCTCATCTTGAAATAACTTTATAAAAATACCATTCAGAGGGGAATTTACTTGTCTTAAAATCAGGAACTGTGAACATCTCCAATAATAGTCCCTAAAGACAAACTATTGAAGTCATGATGACCAATACCAACAGAGCTTGAACAAAACAAAACCAGTATTACCTCATTTTACTACTACACAACTGACACACATAGAACATTTGTACTAATATATGTCACTACAATATTCATATTAAATACATTCTGTACATAACTTGTAATTTAAATTGATTGTGATTCCTGGTTCCCTTGTAGTTGAATCAGGACACATATTCCTTCATGCCAGTAATGAATACATATTGTTATTTGAAAGTTTATCAGTGACTCTTTTAAGATATCTGTGTAGAGTGTTATATGTATGTGAGTGTCACAGTGTTGTCAAGAGTAGTGGATTAAATTAAATTGTTTATCTGTCTGTTGTTGTGACTTACACTTCACCATACACATACCCTAGACACAAAACGTAGTCACCACACTATTCCAGAATAATTCTGACTGAGATATATAGATATGTGGCAGCAAGTAAGGTTATATATATAATATACTACTCTTATTAGATATATATATACCTTCACAGCTGATCTCAGTCAGTACACTAAGTCCCTTATAAATATCTATAACATCCCACTTCACCACATATATTGGGGGCTCGTCCGGGATTTTGAATCTTTCACTATTAAAAATATTGGGGGGTAATTCACTTCAGGGAATATAAGAATTAAAAGGTATCCTTGGGTGGAGTTAAATAAGGTTGAGCTCACGGTGCCTGTGTTGTCCATTAGAGATTGAATTGTTGGTTAGACATTGTATAAATTTACATAATAGACAATGGCGGACCTGGCCAAATTTCGATCTGCTGCGGTTCAGACTGCAAAAGAGTTAGGATTAGATGGGCAAGTTATGGTTGCCTATGTCACAACGGAATGTGACAAATTTATTGAACGCGAAGAAAGAAGATTAGAAAAAGAAGCCGAAAGAAGGTTAGAGGCTGAAAGGGAAATTAAGAAGTTACAATTTGAAGCTGAGGCTGAGACTAAGAGGTTGCAAGCTGAGGCTGAGACTAAGAGGTTGCAGATTGAGGCTGACAAAGAGGCTAAAGCATTGGAAGCCGAGGAAAGAAGACAAGCTGCAGAAAGAGAAGAGAAGAAATTAGCTGCAGAAAGAGAAGAGAAGAGATTAGCTGCAGAGAGGGAAGCAGAAAAGGAGGAGAAGAGATTACAAAGGGAACATGAGTTACGACTAAGGGAGTTTGAGTTTCAAGGCCATGCTCCTGAAAATGGTGCCAGTCCTTTTGCCTCTGATGCTACGGTTACTCAAGGAGCCTCAATCTCAGCTATGAATTTTCATTTAGATCATTTTGTTGAGAAAGACGATGATATTGAGAGCTATATAAATAGGTACGAACTATTAGCTACCACGTATGGGTTGGAGAGAGAAAGGTGGAGCTTAAAGTTATCTCAGGGACTTCGTGGGGCAGCTTATGAAGTTTTTGCAAAAATGAGCAGAGGTGATCAGGAAAATTATGACATGCTAAAGCAGGCTCTTTTGTTAAGGTATGAAAAGAATGCAGAGTTTTACAGAAAAAAATTTAGGAATGCTAAACTACTGTCAGGTGAAACCTATCACCAGTTCTCTGCACGAATAGAGACATACTTGGAGAAATGGACTTCTCTGGGGAAAACCCAAGATCTTAAGGAAATGGTCCTTATAGAGCAACTAAGAGAGTCCATGGCTCCAGACCTGAGAAAGTTTCTCATGGAACAAGGTGCAGAGAGGCTGGGTGAGTTGCTAAATGTTGCTGAAAGGTATCAAGCAGCTCAAGCAGAGGTAACAGGTAATAAAAAGAAACAGGTGGATAACTTTAGGGCACCACAGAACTTTAATAAATTTGATCCTAAGGATCAAAATAAAGGTAAGCACCAATTTGATAGGCCACGGTATGACAATAAAAATAAAGTCCCACAATTCGATGAAAGGAAATATGATGAAAGAAAATCTTTCAACCAAGGAAAAAGGTGGTGTAAGAATTGTCAGATGGACAATCATGACACTGACCGTTGCAGAAGGAAACCTGTGTATATGGCAACCCTTCAGGTCAGGTCGACCTCAAGACAGGAGGAGGATATTATGTTAGATACCACTCCAGAAGAGATGAGGAAGGCACAGGCTGGGGATAAAACACTCAAGCCTTGTTTCAGAAAATTGTCAACTTGTCATACAACTCCAGGCAAGGGAGATTTTTACATGAAAAACAAGTTGATGTATAGGAAGACTGGAGCTAGATCCAATGGTCACGGACAGCTGGTTCTTCCAAAAAGATATAGGACAGAATTAATAAGGAGTCTACATGTGAAACCAGATGGGGACCATGAGAAGATAGGTACCATCATTCAAAAGGTGGCTCACAATTATTATTGGCCCAAAGCAAGATGGGACATTGAGAACTTTGTAGAAAGGTGTAGCATAGCACATGAGGGAACACCCACAAGTGGGAACATGGATCAGGACCTGGACACGCCGGGGCAAAATTAGGCCTGACAATAAAAAAAAATATAGATTTGATAAAGTGGACCAAATGGAATGGGAAGCCCCTTTTCACGGACAAGCTTCACTTAACTGTTTTACAATGGCCACTATGCGGAGAGTGCAAAAAGATGTCTTACCCCAGGATAAGCCGACAATCCCTCAATCGGACTTAAACAAACTGGAGGAAGAGGATGTAGAGAGGAAATCTCTCATCAAGAATTTTAAGTGGGGAGAAAGCCCCAAAAGAAAAATTGGTAGCGGTCGTTTTGTGAATGATAATTCTGGGAGGAAAAATCATCACTATAAAGCTTCAAGTGGAAGAGACCATACCGGTGCATGGACAAATAGGTCCACACAATTAAAGGTCCATATGTAGCTATGTTAAGAACGTGGACTGATGAAAAGGCAGAGGAAAACATTACATCTTCATACCAGTATGTGAATGAGCTGACCACTCGGTTAAAAACTGGCTGGAAACTTGCCAATGAAAATTTGAAACAAGCCAGGAAGAAACATGCTGCCTATTATAACAGGAAGGCGAAAGACAGAAATTTGGCTGTGGGAGAGAAGGTACTGCTTCTTTTGCCCGGGAGTCAGAATAAGTTACAAATTGGATGGCAGGGTCCATATACAGTTCTAGAGAAGGTGTCTAGAACAAATTATAAGATAGATAAGAAGGGGAAAGAAAAAATCTATCATGTGAATCTTCTGAAGAAATATTTGGAAAGAGAACATCAGGAAGAGACACACTTGTTGACCTTGTCCATCGCCATGGAGATGAAAAAGGAACCACTTTCATCATTTGAATATCCATTACACCCCTGTGAGACAGCAGCACAGGTGAAAATCAGTACACATTTAACGAAAACTCAGAAAGAGAGAGTGCAACAGGTTCTAAATAATCATGCAGAGGTGTTAACAGACCGACCAGGGCATACAAACCTATTGGAATATGATATGAAATTAATAGACTCCACACCTGTCTGTATGAAACCATATTCGATTCCGTTTGCTAAGGAAAAAGCTTTGAAGGAAGAGATAGACTATCTGTTGAAGGAAGGAATTATTTCGCACAGTGAGTCTTCGTATAGTTCCGGTGTTGTACTTTTAAGGAAGCCCTCTGGAGAACATAGACTCTGTATAGATTACAGGAGACTGAATGCTATTACAGAAGGACAGGTGGATCCATTGCCGGATACAAATCAGCTGTTTGCCAGACTAAATAAAGCTAAATATTTCTCAAAAGTGGATCTGAGTAAAGGATACTATCAGATTCCAGTAAAGCCTGAGGTTAGACCATACCTAGCTTTTAGTACCTCAGAAGGACACTATGAGTTTAATAGATTGCCATTTGGATTGAAGAATGCGCCTAGTGTCTTCTCTAGAATGATGAGAAAATTATTGGATCCTCTGAATAATCCCTGTATAACAAATTTTATGGATGATATCCTTATAGCAACAGAAACATTTGAGGAACACATTGACTCTCTGAACATGCTGTTTGATCGACTTAGGGAGGCAAATTTAACAGCCCGACCAACCAAATGTTGCGTTGGATGTAAAGAATTGGAATTTTTGGGACACACAGTTTATCAGGGAAACATGACCCCTGACCCAAAGAATTTAGAGAAACTACAGAAAGCCCCGAGACCACAAACCAAGAAGGACGTGAGATCCTTTGTCTCATTATGTGGTTTCTACCAGAAGTATATCAAGAACTTTAATTCCATATGTGCACCGTTAACTGAATTGACACGTAAAGGACTTCCAGATCGCATTACATGGACACCACAATGTGAAATGACTTACCAAGAATTGAAGGAAAAGCTCACAAGTAAACCCATTTTGAAATTACCTGACTTAAGTCAAGAATTCATAGTAAGGACGGATGCAAGTAATATTGGGCTAGGTGCAACTTTACTACAGAAATCAGAGGCATTGGATGGGGAATTAAGCCCAGTGGCATATGCTAGCAGAAAGTTGAATAAAGCTGAAATCAACTACTCAACTAGCGAAAAAGAATGTCTTGCAGTAATATGGGCAATAAAGAAATTCAATATTTATCTATATGGGAAGGCATTTAAGTTGCAAACTGACCACAAACCTTTATCGTTTTTAGCACAGGCTAAGCATGAGAACTCTAGGTTACTCCGATGGTCTTTGCTTCTGGCTCCATATAATTTTAGCATTGAATATATATCTGGAAAAACCAATCTGGGAGCGGATTTTTTAAGCCGCCATCCGTGTGATGAGAATCACCGTAAACCCCAGAAATAATAATAAATTTCTCTATGTGTATATAGAATAAAGGACTGACATATAATGTCTGTTTTAAGAGGGGAGGTGTCATGAAATATTCTAATCCACATATATAAATTATTAGGTAAATATAAAGCCTAATAAATACATATAATAAAGAAAAGAGCAATGGTAAAATGACAGTGCTATCACAAAGAATGTACTCGAAATCCCCCTTGTTTTCTGCTTCGTCTGCAAATTGTAACGCTTTCACGTTGATAGTAAAGCTTACTGTATTATTACCCGCCTTCTTCAATGAAACGTGTGCTGTATTTCTTGGAAAAGCATTGAGACGTACTGCGTAATGACCTAAATTAACCCTAACATTAATTATACTGCGTTACCAAAACGAACGAACAGATGGACTAAAGGGATAAAAAGAGAAGGGAGAGGCAGAAAGCCGAACACTAAACCCGCTTCGCGCGATACACAATTACTACCATCACGCGTGTAAGTCTACATGCACTAATTTTTTTTTCAGACGGACAGTGATAAAATACACTACCCTTTCCCAGAGTTAGGTTTATAAATCATAACAGACTCTTATTAGAAAAGACAACATTATATGGGTTTACGTTTGAACACATAACAGTACCCAGACAGCACATCTTCTAAACAGGAGATAGAAGAAATTGCATATTTTGAACGCAGCCACGTAGCTCCTTTAAATTAGTATTTTTGGGTTCCTTAGGGCTTGCTGACAAATAATATGTAAAACGTTACGCAAATAGTCCAGGAATTAATAAATTATACCCAAAATAAAATATTGGGGGTGCCTGACAGCATAAAATCATTTCTGCTCATAAGATTTTTTTTTAAACGTGTTTGAAAAAAATTTACGTTACAGAAATAGCCTACAATGTAAACTTCAAATTGATTGGAGCGCAACAAATGAAAGCCTAACCACGATTGGTCGGGCTATAAATACTATCTTGGTTGTTAGGGGAGACGGGAAAAGATAACATTTTTTCAAACACTTGTCGAAACGTGGCTCATTGGCCAGTCTCGCTGATATACACACTTGGGAGCGTTAGTTCGAGACCACTAATTCAAATAAGCTTGATAAAGCGACAGTACGTTGAAGCCAGCTCACATTTTTGCTAAAATAAAAGCCTGGAACATAGGCAGAACGGAATTTGTGCCAGTTTGTGCCAGAATTCATTGCTAATCAACGTATCTGTGTTTATTTCCATGAAATTGTGGTAAGCTTGAACCATTCAGTATCTTTTAATGAAAAATTGAATGTGAATTGTTGATTTATGCCTGTATATATATGTGTAGTTCAGTGGCAAACGTGAGGTAAAGCCTATAATGCTCCAGCCTGAACAGAGGGTGTCGGAGAGAAGTAAAACGGCATGGAATGGCCAAATAGTACACTGACACCTGGATGATGGACTAGAAAGAAATAATGCTGGAAGTGCAGAGGCGTAGTAACCATTAAGAAGGGTAATACTGGAATAAAGTATTTCAAATGAAGCTGACTGTTGGCCTAACGCTCTGAACGCAATGTTTGTGCTGTATTGTGATCAGTGTAAAAGAGAATATAAATTAGTTATGAAGTAGAAGGTACATCCTTCTTGATTTCAGGGACAGTGGTCTTGATGGTACTGAGCAGCATCTGGTCAGAGATTTGCTGAATCCAGTGTCGGACAGCATACTCCTTGGTCCTTTTAGCTATCAGTGAGGTGTCTCCAGAGCCCAGAAGAGAATTCGAGCAGAGGAGTCCTCTCCTGCCGCCATCACTCAAGATAAGCAGAGTTGGCCAGCTGAGCTCAACATTATGTCCCCTCATCTTGAAATAACTTTATAAAAATACCATTCAGAGGGGAATTTACTTGTCTTAAAATCAGGAACTGTGAACATCTCCAATAATAGTCCCTAAAGACAAACTAGTGAAGTCATGATGACCAATACCAACAGAGCTTGAACAAAACAAAACCAGTATTACCTCATTTTACTACTACACAACTGACACACATAGAACATTTGTACTAATATATGTCACTACAATATTCATATTAAATACATTCTGTACATAACTTGTAATTTAAATTGATTGTGATTCCTGGTTCCCTTGTAGTTGAATCAGGACACATATTCCTTCATGCCAGTAATGAATACATATTGTTATTTGAAAGTTTATCAGTGACTCTTTTAAGATATCTGTGTAGAGTGTTATATGTATGTGAGTGTCACAGTGTTGTCAAGAGTAGTGGATTAAATTAAATTGTTTATCTGTCTGTTGTTGTGACTTACACTTCACCATACACATACCCTAGACACAAAACGTAGTCACCACACTATTCCAGAATAATTCTGACTGAGATATATAGATATGTGGCAGCAAGTAAGGTTATATATATAATATACTACTCTTATTAGATATATATATACCTTCACAGCTGATCTCAGTCAGTACACTAAGTCCCTTATAAATATCTATAACATCCCACTTCACCACAACAACCAATCCTGACATATGAAAGTCAGTCATGAACAATTAGTAAAGAAGTAGGAGACGCACTGGATGTCACAGAGATGTGGTTTTACAGAAGTATGTTAAAACTACCAAGGACAGCTAACAAGAGAATTGAAAATGTCATGAAAGAGGCCACTGAGCAAAGGGTGCTTATTAGCCACGTTAGAAGAAAGCAATCCACTGTCTTCGTGCGTGTTATGAGAAGTAGAAAAGTGTAATATATTCTTCCTCTTCTGCGTTCAGTTCGTAGTCATGCCAAATCTGCTGTCATTTCCAGGTCAGTGTGGCAGCCCCATAGGTTATGCTTGAGCTCAGGATCCACTGATCAGGACAGGCGTCGTGGGTCATCGTGGATTGGGCAGAATTGATCAACAAATTGTTAAGAGACATGATCGCCACGCCACCAGACATGGTACTTGAAGAAGGATTATTAGGTCTTAGTTCTTAGACCATATGTTCCCTTGGCACTTGTCTGGATTGAAATGGTATGACAAGATCACTAATGTGGAACTAACTAAAAGAACCAGACAAGAGCCAGTTGAATATTGTACGAGAAGAAGACGCTGACAAATTATAGGGCATCGATTGATGAAATGTTAGCATTACAAGGAAGTATTGTTATGGAATCCCAAGGGTGAGAAAGGCAGACAAAAAAAAATACACACGGCGAAGAGAATTGAAGACAAGGGAAAATGATAAGGAAGACATGGAAAGAACTTGAGCTAATAGCACGTAACAGAAGGACTTGGTATGTGTGTTTGTTGAAGGCCGGTGTACCTTGGTGAGCTACAGGGTATTCTCTCACTGATTGATTGATTGATTGACTGATTGATTAACTGATTAGACTATATTTTTTCTCTTTTTCTCTATCGCTAGTGTCACATTTAAAGTGTGGAAAAGACAAGATGAAGACGCGGGAACTTCCTATTTCATAACGGAAACCACAGCTTATTTCGGTTTTCGGAACATTCACAGTATTGCAGATAATATCTTTCTGCCAGTTCCGAGCGCTTACTAAAAATAGGGATCATTTTGGGTCATCGATTTTATGTCTTCTAACTTGGTCATCATTTCAGCTGAGTCTGATATCTTCTCTCGCAAGTTATCCGTCCAAACTCTCACAGAAAATCTGCGGCGTGAACTGTTAGGTGAAGAAAAATATGTAGCGTGAGTCTTAACTGATAAAGAAATGTCTGTCGTTGCGACTAAAATGTCTTCTACAAGGGCAGACGTACGAACAAAAGAACGACAAAATATAGAGTGAGTCTTACTGGATTAACGGATAAAGACATGTCTATCGTTGCGACTACAATATCTTCGACAAGTACAGACGTACGAAGACATGAACGAAAAAATGTAGAGTGAGTCTTACTGGGTTAACGGATAAAGAAATGTCGGTAATTCCATTGAACATTGCCAATCGTTCTGCACAGAATATTCACTTGGGAGTTTTCTTTATAGCAGTGTTTCGTGGACATGTATTGTAGTGTGCAAGTATCGATTGTAATTAGGAACGGTCACACTATCTGAGGTGCAAAACGCAGAGATAATTATAAACAAAATACATGTAAAAAAAGGGGAGGGCGGTGTTAAAGCATGAGGTTTTTGGTTTATTGATTAGCTGACTTTTATTTGACAGGAGGACCCTGTCTGCTGATGCTTCCACAATGGCACTCCTACGACCCATGACGGGTTACGGGTTGAGATGAGATGATGATGATTTGACACAATTAACTTTTTATAAGAAAACACTTCACCTAAAAATTTTTTTCGCTCATGTTTTCGTACATCTGCACTTGTCAAAGATATTGCAGCCGAAACGATAGACAATTCAGTGTATTTACTGTTAACAGGCTTCGCGTTTCCCTCTATATTTATTTCAAACCAGCTCAAAAAGTGGTAATCTTCGGACTCCGCATGGGCTACAACAGATTGGGAAACCATCTATTCAACAAGCTAAAGATACGAACTACTGATGAGAATAAGTGTGGCACTGATAAAATGACTGCTCAACATCTGCTACAAAGACGCCCAACATATGAGGAACAGAGAAAGCACATATAGCTGTCACCAGTACCATTCCTGTACCAACTCTGCGGAGAGATACCAACAATATCAGACATGCCACTGCTTCCTTTAAACTTATACAAGTTGACATCTGAAAGTGTACGAAGAAGAAGAAGAAGAAGATATCTCTCAATTATCAGCAACAGTTTCTCGCATCGTGTTGTCTTCTCTATGTCTTCGTCGTCACTTTAAAAACAAAAACCCAGCAAACGTGGTGTTGATATATCTCGTAGCTCTATATATCTCGTGGAGAAACTTTACATCACACGATCTTACTGTATATCACCATCACCATCATCATCATCACCATTATAATCACCATCATCATCACCATCGTCATCATCATCACCATCATCATCATTACCATCATCACTATCACCATCATCATCACCATCATCATCCCCATCATCATCATTACCATCATCACCATCCTCATCACCATCATCACTATCACCATCATTATCATCATCATTATCATTATCATCATCATTACCATCACCATCACCATCATCATCATCACCATCATCATCACCATCATTATCACCATCATCAACATCACCACCCCCATCATCTTCATCATCATCATCATTATCATCATCATAATCGTCATCATCACAACCTTATCATCATCATTATTATCATCATCACCATCATCATATACATCATAATCACCACCATCACCATCATCGCCATCATCATCATCATCATCACCATCATCCTCATCATCATCATCATCATTACCATCATCATCATCATCACCACCATCATCATCATCACCATCATCATCATCATCACCATCACCACCACCCTCATCATCATCATCACCACCGTCATCACCATCATCATCATCACTATGACCATCATCACCATCATCAAAATCATCATCATCCTAATCCCCATCACCATCATCACCATCACCACCATCACCACCATCATTATCATCATCATCTTCATCTTCACCATTATCACCATCACCATCATCATCGTCGTCATCATCATCACCATCATCATCACCATCATCATCACCCTCACCATCATCACCACCATCATCATCATCATGACCATCATCATCATCATGACCATCATCATCATCATTACAATCATCATCATCATAAATATCATCACCATCATCATCATCACCATCATCATCACCATCATCATCACAGAAACCATCATCATCATAACCATCATCATCATCATTATCATCACTACCATCACCATCATTATCATCGTTATCATCACTATCATCATCACTATCATCATCAATATCATCATCATCATCACCATCATCACATCACCACCATTATCATCGTTATCATCATCACTATCATCATCACCATCATCATCACCGTTATCATCATCACTTTCATCATCATCACCATCATCATCATCACCATCATCATCACCACCATCATCACATTTGTGTGTGCTCCCTAGTAAGCATAGAGCCATTAGTGAAGCTCGTCCGGTTGCAGGAAGCCTGCACCAAGTAATCACAAGCTACTGCAGCGGTGGTGGTCTATGCAGAAATCTGTTTTAATGATGAGGTTGCCAGCTTCCATACACAACCTCATATTAGTGGCCTGGTACGACATGCCTGAGAGTATTATGTTCTTGTTTCTTCAGAGAACGTCGGGAACTACGCACGGTAAAGTACATTCACACCATTAAAAATAAAACGAGCTGAAGTTTGTCTCTTAATGATCGCCATTCCATCATCCAATCAATTTGTATTCCGTCCTTTTTCTGTCACAATCGGACAGGAACCAATTATCTGGACATTTCTTCAATGTTTGAGGCGTTTTCCGTTTACGTTCTATCCGGACAGGACGCAAATTCTAGTACCGTCTCAGGTCGTGTCAAATATGTTTTCAGACATACTCAGAAAACTTTTGAACTATACACAGAACTTCAGTGGTCAAAGGAATATAGTTTTCTGTCTAAGGAGTCTCTTAAGAGTACGTAATGTTGTCTACTAATCATTTATATTTTCTGGCTGTACTACTATTGAATTCATTTGTAATGCTCGGACTCAACAATTTTCCCGGACCATCGAACATGTGGGCTTCTTGTTCACTGATTCTGAATAAAACTATACTCTCCTGACTGAGGGATTCATCTCTGCTGTTGTGTCATTGTGACAAATAATGTCTTACAGGTCAAGTAATCCACTTGAAACCAAAAGTTTCTTTCACCTTCCTTCAGTCACATCGCGGGTTGGACAACTCATGTGACATTTGTTGGGCCTCTACTTCTCTCTAATCAATGGCTTCAGGGATTTGAAGTTGGAATTTCTAGAATTTCTTTCAGTACATGACAAAGCGTGACAAGAGAGATGATGTTGTTGATACATAAAAGGTTCAGATAACGGTCGTTCCATAACAGATATTGCCGTACGTGTGCGAAGTAAGACTTCACTGTATTTAGGTCTATCTTTATGTCGTGGGGCGACCAGTTCCCTTCCTTGCTGCATTTGCCTCCCAAACTCAAGAGCAGAGTCAGGTACCAATTTGCAGCTAGGTAGAGTGGAGCGAGGCGCCACCAGGTTTGGAACGCGGAACCTGGTGGTTTTGCCGCGAGTGGCAAGCGTCCGTGACGAAACATAAATTCTCCCTATTTTCTCTCACTTACCTTCTAATTCTCCCTATTTTCTCTCACTCACCTTCTAATTCTCCCTATTTTCTCTCACTTACCTTCTAATTCTCCCTATCTTCTCTCACTTACTTCTAATTCTCCCTATTTTCTCTCACTTACCTTTTAATTCTCCCTATTTTCTCTCACTTACCTTCTTTTTCTTCTTCCTTCTTCCTCGTTCGTCATGAAAAGGACGTTGGTTGCGTTGTGTCCGTTTACAGCGAAGCTGCGATATCTGCGCCTTTCGGCCGACACATCCAAACTTCAGAACGACATTTTTTTGGACCGGGTTAGCCTTCCCTCTTCCATCCGTACTCTCTCAGCCAGGCTGCAGTGATACAGCCTGTTTCCAGGACCACCACTCTTGAGGTGGAGTAGGGTCTTGGTCAGCTCTGGTTCGCTGACCCTGACGCAAGCAGTCAAGCTATGGGTCGCTGACTGCATTTATCACTGTTGCTGCGTCTTTGGTCCCACTTACCTTCTAATTCTCCCTATGTTTTCTCACTTACCTTCTAATTCTCCCTATGTTTTCTCACTTACCTTCTAATTCTCCCTATGTTTTCTCACTTACCTTCTAATTCTCCCTATGTTTTCTCACTTACCTTCTAATTCTCCCTATTCTCTCCGCATCTCATTTTCCTTATCGCTTTTTTCCTTTTTCTTGTTTCTTTTTCTTCTGTCTTATTTTCTTCAATATTCTGAATCTTTAAACTGTTTCCGAGCAAAAACTTTTAATTTCGGCTTTCTCTTCTTCACAGCACTCTCATTCCAAGTGTTAAAAGAGCTGCTAATGTCACTTAGGTCGTCGGTCCGTCTGTCGCAAGAGATAACTTCAGAACTGCTGGAGCATATTTGATAAATATTTAAACTTTAAGACCGGAAAAAAACTCTGCCGACCACTTTCACACTTGACCTACGTCGCATAAGACAATCAGTCAATACCCTTTAGTTCCGCAAGGAGCATACGCCTTCGGCAAACACATGCCAGAACCTCATGTCATTCGCCACCAGCTCAAGCTCTTACTATGTCTTCCTCATGGTTTTCCCATCTGTCCCCAGTTCTCTACTCTATGTTTTTTATTTGGTCTCTCACTCTCTCTTTCCACGAGGATTCCAGAACAAGAATTGCCTTGTAATACAATCAGCTGTTTTCCCTCAATGTGTGTCCGATCCAACTCCAGGATGTTGTCCTCACCTTTTGTTACACTGGCACTTTTCTGGTTCTTGCCATCAGTTCCACATTGGTGACGTTGTCATCAGTTCCACATTGGTGACCTTGTCATCAGTTCCACATTGGTGACCTTGTCATCAGTTCCACATTGGTGACCTTGTCATCAGTTCCACATTGGTGACCTTGTCATCAGTTCCATACTGGTGACCTTGTCATACAATTTCAATCCTATTCTAAGCAAGCACCCAGTTATTTTGTAGTATTTTGTTTGTTGTTTTTGTTGTTCTCCATGTTTCAGAGCCATACAATAGGACTGACTTGACATTTGAGTTGAAGATTATTATTATAATCATTTATTAACACGTCAGATAAGAAGTTAGGATAGTTTACTTAAGTAATGCGGCTTTAATTTAGAGGCCAAATTTCTTCAACGTTTATTCATTACTTAAGTTTTTAGTTTTGGTCTCAATTGAAGATTGAGAAACCATCTATTCAACAAGCTAAAGATAGGGACTACCGATGAGTGTGGCACTGATAAAATGACTGCTGAAGATCTGCTGTAAAATTGCCCAACATATGAGAAACAGAGAAAGCGCATATCACTCCTAGACAAACTCTCTGGAGATACCAACACTTGACCACCGCTTCATCTATACGTACTCAAGCTGATGTCTGAAAGTGTACGAGGAAGAAGAAATAAATATTTCATTAGTAGAAACATCTATTATGCGTTAAATATTTCATTAGTAGAAACATCCATTATGCATTAAATATTTCATTAGTAGAAACATCTATTATGCATTAAATATTTCATTAGTAGAAACATCTATTATGCGTTAAATATTTCATTAGTAGAAACATCTATTATGCGTTAAATATTTCATTAGTAGAAACATCTATTATGCGTTAAATATTTCATTAGTAGAAACATCTATTATGCGTTAAATATTTCATTAGTAGAAACATCTATTATGCGTTAAATATTTCATTAGTAGAAACATCTATTATGCGTTAAATATTTCATTAGTAGCAACTTCTATCATGCGTTGAATATCTTTTGGTTTGAAAAGGATTAAGCGCCAAACTTAACACGTCCGTTTTACATTACGCAAGTCTTCACATTTCTTCTTTCTACACATTTTATCTATTGAGAACCCCAGACCTAAGGGTCTTTATGTTTGGACATGCGCCCTAATATAACCGACTAGGTTGAACGGGACGCGCCTCGCCAAAACGAGGCAAAACTTTATTAAAAAAAAAAAAGATCTATTGATTCATGCAGTAAAACTGTATCTGATATTTATTGCTCGTATGACGTACAATCAAATGAATATTTTGGCTGCGTGAACTTTTAAGTAAGGTGTGTGGACGTTTGATTACTAGAATCAATAGATAGTAAGTTTAAATAACCAGATCAGCAAATGAGCTTCAAATACATTAAACTATTTCCATGCACAGAGGGAAGCCGACCTCTGACGGTAGAAAATAATAAACGAAAATAGACCAATAGTAGGGACTTATAATAAAGAAGGGAAACAATAACGAAAGAAACGAGGACACTAGATAACAGAAAAACAACAGAAGTGATAGGTTCACTAGGAATTGAAAAAGGGACCACTAGTTAGTGATGTTAATAGTAAAAGGACATAAAGCCAACTAAGCAGCCAATATATAAATATATATCACAATCCATAATTATCGCCGTTTGTACGTCGGTCACACCTAAGGGATGCAACTGTGGTTGAAAGTTATACATTAATTGTATTGTTTCCCTTATATTTACTCTCCCGAAAATAGTAACACTTATTTGTAGAATGCGCAAGTGACGGTGTGCACTAAAATATTTATAGAATGTGTGATCCCGTATACACACATAATGATCCTCGCTGCTGCTACGTAGTTCGTGTACTGTGGTGATGCACAGTAGTTTTAAAAAAATACTTTTGAATAAGTAAAATTGCCGTTAAGTATTGGTGCTTTTGAATTTAAGTCCCGTCTTATGACGGTCTTTTACACTAGCATATATATATATATATATATATATATATATATATTACCTCTGACTAGGTGTCGTGGAATATTCTAATCCACATATATAAATTATTAGGTAAATATAAAGCCTAATAAATACATATAATAAATAAAGGAAGAAGAATGGTAAAGAACAGTGCTGTCACAATGACTGTACTCGAAATCCCCTTGTTTTCTGCTACGTCTGCAAATTGTAACGTTTCACGTTGATATTAAAGGCCTTCTGCAACAAACACGCGTTTCCCAAACACACAATAAAATGTGCTGCCTTTCTAAAGAAAACCTTGAAATATGCAAGTTGACCTAAATTTTAAATTCCATTCATGTCTTTTTCTACACTATGTTACCAAGATCAAAAGACAGATGGACAAAAGGATAGCGAGAAGGGAGAGGCAGAAAGCCGAACACTAAACACGCTTCGCGCGATACACAAATGCTGCCATCACGCGTGTAAGACTACATGCACTAACTTTTTTTCAGACGGACAGTGATAAAATACATTACCCATCCCAGAGTTAGGTTTATAAATCCTGAAAAACTCTTATTAGAAAAGATAACATTAGATGGGTTTACGGTTGAAAACATAACAGTACCCAGACAGCACATCTTCGAAACAGGAGGTAGAAAATATATATTTTGAACGCAGCCACGTAGCTCTTTTAAATTTGGATATTTGGGTTCCTTAGGGCTTGCTGACAAAGAATATGTAAAACGTTACGCAAATAGTCCAGGAATTAATAAATTATACCCAAAATAAAATAGTGGGGATGCCTGACAACATGAAATCATTTCTGCTCATAAAATTTTTTTATAACGTGTTTGAAAAAAATCTTACGTTACAGAATTAGCCTACCATGTAAACTCCAAATTGATTGGAGCGCAACAAATGAAAGACTAACCACGATTGGTCGGGCTATAAATACTATCTTTCGTTGTTAGGGGAGACGTGAAAAGGTAACATTTTTTCAAACACTTGTCGAAACGTGGCCTCATTGGCTAGACTCGCTGATATACTCACTTAGGAGCGTTAGTTCGAGACCACTAGTGCAAATAATCTTGATAAAGCAACAGTGCGTTGAAGCCAGCTCATATTTGTGTTAAATAAAAGCCTGGAACATAAGCAGATGGGAATTTGTGCCAGTAAATGTGCCAGAATTCATTGCTAATCAACGTATCTGTGTTTATTCTATGAATTGTGGTAAGCTTGAACCATTCAGTATCTTTTAATGAAAATTGAATGTAAATTGTTAATTTATGCCTGTATATATATGTGTAGTTCAGTGGCAAACAGGAGATAAAGCCTATAATGCTCCAGCCTGAACAGAGGGTGTCGGAGGGAAGTAAAACGGCATGGAATGGCCAAATAGTACACTGACACCTGGATGATTGATTAGACAGAAATAATGCTGGAAGTGCAGAGGCGTGGTAACCATTAAGGAGGTAAATACTGGTATAAAGTATTTCAGATGAAGCTGACAGTTGGCCTAACGCTCTGAACTCAATGTTTGTGTTCTATTGTGCTCAGTGTAGAACTAGAGTATCAATTAGTTATGAAGTAGAAGGTACATCCTTCTTGTTTTCAGGGACCGTGGTCTTGATGGTACTGAGCAGCACCTGGTCAGAGCTTTGCTGAATCCAGAGTCGGACAGCATACTCCTTGGTTCATTTAGCTATCAGTGAGGTGTCTCCAGAGCCCAGAGGAGAATTCGAGCCGAGGAGTCCTTCCCTGCCGCCATCACGCAAGATAAGCTGATTTGGCCAGCTGAGCTCAACATTATGTCCCCTCATCTTGAAATGACTTTGTAAAAATAACATTCAGAGGGGAATTTAATTGTCTTAATATCAGGAACTGAAAACATCTCCAATACTAGTCCCAAAAGACAAACTATTGAAGTCATGATGACAAATACCAACAGAGCTTGAACAAAACAAAACCAGTATTACCTCATATTACCACTACACAACTGACACACATAGGATATTTTTAATAATATATGTCACTACAATATTCACATTGATAAAGTCTGTACATATACTTGTAATTAAAATTGATTGTGATTCCTGGTTCCTTTGTATTTGAATCAGGACACATATACCTTTATGATAACCATGAATACATATTGTTATTTGAAAAGTTATCAGTGACTCCTTAAGATATTCTCATAGAGTGTTATATGTATGTGAGTGTCACAGTGTTGTCAAGAGTAGTGGATTAAATTAAATTGTTTATCTGTCTGTTGTTGTGACTTACACTTCATCATACACATACCCTAGACACATAACGTAGTCATCACACTATTCCAGAATAATTCTGACTGAGATATATAGATATGTGGTAGCAAGTAAGGTTATCTATAATACACTACTCTTAATAGATATAGATACCTTCACAGCTGATCTCAGTCAGTACACTAAGTCCCCTATAAATATTTATAACATCCCACTTCACCACACTAGGGATAATTTTAAAACTCTGATTCCGGTCGGTTTTTTAAATAGCCACTATATTGTCAGATGAAGAATTGGTTATGTCATTAAATGTGGCACTGTCTTGTTCTGGATACGCTTTTTGTTGTGCTTGTTATTATGTACATCAACATCATCATGAGCTGCCATCTCTACAATGAAGGTCAGCTGTAATGGATCTACAACATTTTATGTCTCTTGTCTTGGTGTCATAGATAGCCTCTTCCATGTTCATCTCTTGTCTTGGTGGTGCACTATTATAGACTTCCATGTTCATCTCTTGTCTTGGTGGTGCACTATTATAGACTTCCATGTACATCTCTTGTCTTGGTGGTGCACTATTATAGACTTCCATGTTCATCTCTTGTCTTGGTGTTGCACTATTATAGACTTCCATGTTCATCTCTTGATGTTATTTTACCTCTTACACGTTTGCCTTCAACTCTTCCTTTTATTATAGTCAGTATTTTATTATAGTCAGTATTTTATTACAGTCAGTATTTTAGTCTTCTGCAAGATGTCTTTTTCCGTGGCCAAAATATTTCAGCTATCTAATTTTGATTACATGTGAGAATAAATGGATTCAGTACGGAAGACGAGAGAAAGAAAGGGCAGAATGTTAGACGGGCCTGCGTGCCCAATTCTAAACCCTTTGAAAATAAAGTTCGTTCGTTCGTTCCTTCATTAATTCTCTGTTCATTCCTAGGTGTTCTAAGACCTCTTAATTTGTTTTCTTTTCTTTCCATGAGATGCTCCACAATCTTCTATGTATCCACAATTCGTTCTTCCAGTTGCTTGTTCAGTGTCCATGTTTCTGCACCATACAGTAATGAAGACTATATATATAACACTTTATGATTCTCAGTTTTAATTTCTGAGTTAATTGTTTGGATGTCAGTATTTGTCTCATGTTGTCCAATGTAGCTTTGGCCATTCTATTCTTTTCTTGATTTCTGTTTCGCATCTGCCATCTTCTGTTATTATTTGACCAAGATATGAGAAGCTCTTGACTTGTTCCACGATTTTCCCATTTATTCTTATCTTTAACGTGGGCTTATTGCCTGTTTTTCTAATTATCGTAGTTTTCGTTTTCACAATGTTAATGTCCAATCCGTATTCATGACTTAGGCTGTTTACTTTCTTCACTAGTTCTTGTAAATCCTGTTCACTTTCAGCTAACATTATTACTAACAGTTATTAGTAAACATTTTCCTCCTGAACGTCTGCATTCTGGAACATTTAACTTGATGAAGATAGGAAAATAAATACAGCAGCGAGTGTTCCGTATGTCCCGTGTGTCCCGTATGTCTCGTGTGTCCCGGGAGTCTCTGAAGAGAAAATGAAATAATAGTACTACTGCCCCCCACAGGCACGTTGTACTAAGGCTACTAATATGATGTTGTGACTAATATGATGTTGTGACTAATATGATGTTGTGACTAATATGATGTTGTGACTAATATGATGTTGTGCATGGGGATGGCGACTCATCATGTAAAATAAATTACCACGAAATCACTGCTGTAAGAACACGCGAATGTTTGATGCAGTCTTCCTGCAAAGTGACCATCTGGCTCTATGCTCCATTAGGAGCGCAAAAGAAAATGAATAATGAAGGATGGAAAGCAGGCAGAAGGGGAAATCAGGGAGGATTGTATGATTCTAGAAGGAAATTCCTTGATCCTTCACTGAACCTAGTTTTGTTTCCTTGGTAAAAGTCTAATGGGACGAAAATGTTTCAGAGAAACGCCGATAAAAGTTTCATTTCTTTAAAATCTTTTGGGAAACCATTCCGATTTCTTTCTATCTACTTACAGCACAACTAAAACTTTATAATGAAATGTCTCTGAAAGCAGTTTTGCAGGACAGAAAGTCCAGGAAAATAAACACACAACGGTATGTCAAACAACAGATTACTACAAACACAGAATACTAATCACACAATTCAAATGTATCCGAAATAGTGTCATAAAAGATATTACATCTGGCAGAGAAATATTAAACGGATGTCCAGAGGTTAATAGCAGGCTTAACAACTGACATCTCTATTTAGATATTCATAAATCTTTGGTATCAGAACTTCAGCGGATAAACAGTACAATCAAAAACGTTTTGCTGTTGGTATCAAAAGTGTCACTATCTAAATAAAATCATCAGGATGCATGAGACTGGATGTCTAAGTAAGGTTGAGAGTGTCATCTATCGTGACAGATGCTGGTAGTAAGTTGGTAAGACGCTCTTTCGTTGCCGCTTTTATGTTTGGTAAGACGCTCTTTCCTTGTCTCTGTTGTGCTTGTATTTGCAATTTGTCGCCCTCACTCCATATTCTTGGACAAAGCAATCAGTGACAATCGCGACTAGTGGCGTCTTGCACGGCAACAACAAACACAGTCCACCTTCTTTTGTCTCTGACAATTCTTCGTTCTGTGCCCCAACGCTGGTTCATACATTGTATCTCGGCCTCTACACTTCTCTGCAAAGTTTGTTATTGGTCGGACCATCGTCCAGCTTCCTTCTGGGATAAATAACATTGTAGTTGTGATGATGGCGTCGGTGTATCTTCTGAAGACATTGCTGTGACGGTACTGCCTCCCCTGCTTTGCGGTAGTGGTCCAACAGTGGCCAAAATTCAAGAGTATCTAATATGGGCTTCAAAGGTGTCTACCTTCGCACAAGTTTACTCTTGGCAGAGATGTAGATAGAAGGGTAGTGACACTTCTATCACAAAGGGAGTCTTCACAAGATATTCAGATAAGCGAAAACAATGCTGCTTTGGCTGGGCACGTTAATTCTAGAATCTGTCGACCACTTTTGTGAAGAATTAAGCAATGATTAATTTTAACTCGTTAAGCCCCGACATCTGATTTACACAGTGGAATTCTGATTATTCTAATATAGCTCTGTTTAGAGTGTGTGTGGTACATTGACTGAGACAAACAAGCAGTACATTTAAAATGATTAAATCGAAGTTAAATTTGTAAAATTGCAAATAACAAAATTTAATAATCACTTTTAACAGTTTGAAAATAATTGAATAGTTTAGAAGAAAAGTTTCATCATTGATAGAGTCGATGAAAAAAATTTCACTTTGGCAGCGTATAGTTTGCGCTTAGCTGCCAATAGTAGTTTCTGCTCCCGCTGATGGGTTGGTTCTTTTTACACTGCTCACGCTCGTAGCTGGTCAAGGTTGTCGGGTGTAGCTCGTTTCCTAGAAATGTCAAGGAGAGTCTACTATGTTGGTCCCTCGTCTTAAATCTTAAACCACTTGTCCCTTCTTGTTCCAGAGAAAGTACTTTCTGCTGGTACCACCAATAACTATGATAAAGAATAGAAACGAAACGCTCTTCCGAGTATTGCGTTTCCCGACACATACTTATGTGTCCCCTTTCTTCTATTCTATTTATCTCAGAATTTACCCTCGATGAGAATTAAATTTATTCCCTCGGGATAAAACTTTCTTTTACATTTAAATTGAATAGCTTTAGCTTTACATTTCATTTAAATGAAAAGGTTAATAGCTCAGATAGAATATGTTTACTTATACATCTCCACTGATTGAAAAGTGTTTACAATATAAATTGAATATGTTTTCATTTATGTTTACACGATTTGAAAAGTTTGAAACTTCCATTAATTTTAAAGTGCATATGTTAACATCGACATTTACACTGGTTTGAAACTGTAAGTATTATGATTAGAATGTATATCATTTCTGTCACTTTTTCCTCCCTGCTCCATAGGAACATGGGACTACATTATGCTTTTAGTTCTCTTTAAGAAAATAGCAATAAAGCAATCACCAGCCCTTGGCAGTGGTTGATCATGAAATCATCATTCTATAAGCTGAAGTTGCCATCCTCAAATAACTAAGACATCCACTAGCGATTTTCACATATTAATATTCACATGGTAATGTATATGTATACATGTTCGTTCACATGTTAGTAAAATAAAATGTAAAATGACAACTTACGCCAATCCTGGCTCACACACTTTTTTGCTCATATGAATAAAAGAGACTTGAATCGGCCTCTTACACGCGTCTGGGGTGTCGTTTCTTTAATAAAATAATTCCCTTTACGACTCCGTGTGTTTCAGTTTCCTCAGATATTCCGGTTTTACTTATTTAAAATGTTTAGAGATTTCCTGGGCTGAATTGTAAGTCCTGATGAATACTCCAATAAAAGGTGTCCGGGATGATAAATGGAAATTCAGAATTCTAACTACTGGCAAGTCTAGTGTCTTTGGCAAGCGTGAATCTCACAGTGAACTAGACTGGCTGAAGCGTCAGGTTATATTCACGGTCCTAATCCCCTCTGTCTGTTATGGAGCTCAAACAATCAGCCAAACATTACTTTTCTGAAAATGTGCTGTAAACATCCGATTGCTCTGTGTACCAACTCACGAACGCATCGGTAACCTCACACGACAATGTGTGTAAGATGTAACAAATTATTACTTTCATGTAAAGTAATCTCTTTGTAACAAGGTTTACCGGAAAAGATTATGTCATGTTTGGTTTCAAGAATGTGTCGCACGGACGATTAATCTCTTATCTGTCGCGCCCCATGGCCTAATCTTAGCAAAGCTTTGCCGCACGCTGGCAAACGCGGTGTATTATCACCAACAAGGAGTGTCAGATGTTTGAACAAATAAACTCTCTGCTACATAGCAAACAGAAAGAAAAAGGTGCGACTCGGAAAAAATCGCAATAAAATCAGTACACAAATGTAACTGATACTGCCGTAGTGAAAAAGAGATCGGAAAGAGGACGCGCCAAAATCCATCTTGTGATAATGGCCAATCCAATTCTAGCGTCTACCTGTTATCATAGTATATATATATATATATATATATATATATATATATATATATATATATATATATATATATATATATATATATATATATATATATATATATATATATATATATATATATGGTGATTGTGTTCGTTTATTATTGTAATTAAACACAGCTAGAAACAGAATCCGAATAACACAGACTAAAAATTAAAAAAACTATCGCTATTGCGTTATTTCTATTGCTGAGTCCGTTGGGGGAAAACGGGTGGGGGAGGGGGGGGAATAAAGGACGCCATGATAACTTAAATGCAGAGCTATTTAAGACAGACCCTGAGCTAGCAGCAGAACTATTAGAACCACTATTTGCACAGTCTGGAAAACAGGAACAACACCAACGGAGTGGAACAAAGGAATAATTGTCAAATTGCCCAAGAAGGAAATCTTGCAGCCTGCAATAATTGGAGAGGAATCACTCTTCTCTCAGTTCCCAGCAAAATACTAGGCAGGATAATTATACTGAGAATTTCAAAAGCAGTAGAACACAAACTAAGGAAAGAACAAGCAGGATTTAGAAAGAACAGAAGATGTGTAGATCATATATTTACCCTCAGGAACATTATAGAGCAGTGCTCAGAATGGCAAAGACAGCTGTACATTAATTTCGTTGATTTTGAAAAGGCTTTTGACAGTATACATAAGGACAGTTTATGGAAAATACTGAGGGCTTATAGAATTCCAAGCTGCATAGTGTCAATCATAAACAGCCTCTATGCCAACTTTACGTGTAACGTTGGGCAGAGCAACCTAACGTTTGAGGTGAAGACAGGAGGATGACAGGGATGCCCCTTATCAACCACTCTATTTTTAACAGGCATAGACTGGGTGATGCGCCAGACAAAAGAGGGCAGTCAAAGAGGAATAAGATGGACTACATTTTCTACATTAGACGATCTGGAATATGCAGATGACATTGCACTACTAGCACATTCACATCAACACATCCAGGAAAAAAGGGATAGACTTAATAAGTATAGCCAGCAGGTGGGCTTGAACATCAATCTAAAGAAGTCAGAGGTTCATGACGCTCAATGTGAGCAACTCTGAGCCCATATCAGTAAGGAATCAGCAACTGGAACAGACAGACACCTTCACATACCTAGGATGCATAGTAACACCAGACGGCGGAGCAAGCAAAGACATCAACAACAGAATGAACAAAGCAAGAACAGCCTTTTTTAGTCTAAACAACATCTGGAAGTCCTCTCAGTACAGTACAAGCACAAAATTAAGATTATATCAGAGCTGTGTGCTTTCTGTGCTTCTCTATAGTGCGGAATGCTGAAGAGTTACAGAGAAGGAAATGTCGAAATTGTCCTCTTTTCACACAACATGCCTAAGAAAAATTCACCGAATCTTTTGGCCGAATACCATCACCAACCAAGATCTGCTTACTCGGAGCAAGCAAGAGGACATGCACACCATCATAGCTGGCAGACGCTGGAGCTGGGTTGGACATGTCCTCAGAAGAGACCCCGATGCCATCACAAGAACAGCTATGCTATGGACCCTTGAAGGAAAACGAAAAAGAGGCCGACCAAAAACAACCTGGCGGAGGACTGTGGAGGCTGAGATGCAAAGAATGAACCAGAGTTGGGTCACTGTACGAAGGATGGCCACCGACCGAGCAAAGTGGAACCAATTTGTTGTTGCCCTACAAGACGCCACCTGGCGTGATGGCCACTGACTACTTTGACGGTCGGCGGCGAAGGATCAAAGAAGAAGAAGAAGGCTATTACTGTCGGGACGCAGTGTGCAGGATAAGTTTTTATTTTACCCAAGATAGAAATAAAAACTAGACCTTACCGGGGTTCGAACTCGTGTCTCTGAAGACCGGTATCCTAACAATCCGAATAAAGAGAAAAAACAAACAAAACAAAACAGCAACAACTGTGATCGCTATGTACGGAATACCAACTTCTACATGGTGGTTGACCCGGGTATTTCATATATCCTATGCAGCAATGAACTAGTATGTCACTTGAGGATAGTATGGCGCTCTCTCTCTCTCTGGCAAACCTCTACACCCCAAGGTAGAAGAGGAACGATTAAGTAAGTCACAGAAGGACTAACAAACACTGATTGTGGATACATCGTCCATTAAGACAATTATCAAGTCCTGTCCTTTTACAACTTATTCTTCGTCGCCTACTTCTATTTTTCACTGTTTACAGAGCATAGATCCACAACTGCAGTTATTTCCCCTGTAAGAAGCATGCATGGAAACATGTATGTGCGCATGATGCGGTAGCTTGTGGAGCAACTTGTTTTACATATTGGTATCTCCCTCTCTCCCCCCCCCCTTTCCCCATGCACAACCTCAAAGTAGCAGAATCTTATCATATGTGTCCGCTATCACTCGTCTTATTATTTCTTTGTCTTCACAGAGTCTCCCGGGAACTAAACTGTGAGTTTCCGTTAGATCAGCGGTTCTCAACCTTTTTTTTTTTTTTTTGGTGTGCTCATGGCCCGCCCCTTCTGAGTCTCATTCACCTCTGTGGCCCCACTCATAGTCATTGTTAGCTGGAAAAAGGTACTTTACATCGTACTGTGGTCTCCCTAGAAATATGGCATGGTCATGTGTCCCACGATGAGAACTACTGCTTTAGATGACTACTGGTATTATTTGGCCTCTTTATTGAATGTGGTAGTTCTAGGTGGCAGAATAGACTAGCAGCACGACCGGGTGAAAGACAGAGGTGCCATATCGAGTGCACAAAACACTGGTTACAGATACAAGTTGTTTGTGACAGGGAGATAATGTATACTGTTCAAAAAAAGAAACGCATAGCTATCCGAGGGCGCGTTTTTATGAGTTTGTAAGTAAAATTTGGTGCTAGGTGTCGTGAAATTCTACATCCACATATATAAATTAAAAAGTAAATGTAAAGCCTAACACATTAATTCAATAAAAGAGAAAGAAGAATGGTTAAAGACCCGTGCTTTCCAATAGCGTACGCCTGTGTTAATAGAACGTCATGCTAGTTGAACAAGAAACCCCCTTTTTATGCTCCGTCTGCATAAAACTACACACGTTCGAAAAATACAACTAGTACTGTGTTTCTTAGAAAACCTTGAGATACGCAAGCTGCTTAATGACCTAGATTAATACTAGCATTAATGAATTATATACACTACGTTAACATAAACGAAAGGACAGATGGACTTAGGATAGAGAGAGAGAGGGCTGAACGGAGGAACGCCTACAACACTAACACGCGTCTCGCGATATAAAATTAATGGCACCCCAAGCGTAAGACATGAAGCACTAACTTTTTTTTCAAATAGACAGTGATAAAAAACACTACCAATACGAGGGTTAGGTTTAAAAACCTGTTTAATGCTTATTAGTAAGCATGACATTATACTGTTTTATGTCTGAAAGCCTGACAGTACAGAAGACACCACATCGTATCGAAGTGAACGGGAGGTAGAAGAAAATGCATATTTTGAACGCAGCCACTTAGCCCCATTAAATTTATATATTTGGGTTCCTTAGGACTTGCTGACAAAGAATATGTTAAGTGTTACGCAAATAGTCTAGGAATTAACAAATTATAGCCAAAAGAAAATAGTGAGGTTGTCTGACAGCACCAAATCATAATCGCTCAGTGGCATGTTTTGAAACAACCATTTTACGGGAAATAGGCCACCATGTTAAATCCTATTTGATTGGCGGGAAGTATATGTAAGGCGAAACACGATTAGTCGGACTGCAAATACTAATTTTGGTTGTTAGGGGAAACGTAGGAAGGGTAAATTTTTTCAAAAGCTTGTGTAAACATGGTCCTATTGGCTAGACCCGCTGATATAGTCAATTAGGAGCGTCTGTTCAGTGCCACATTTTAAAATAAACTTACTAAGAAACAGTGCGTTGAGATCCAGCTCATATTTTTCTAAATAAAAGCCTGGGACAGAGGCAGATCGGAATTTGTGCCGTAATTCATCGCCAGTCAACGTATTTGTTTATTATTTCCATGAATTGTGGTAAGATTGACATATTTGATATCTTTTTGATGAAAATTGAATGTGAATTGATAATTTATGTCTGTATATGTGTGTGGTTCAGTAGCAAACATGAGGCAAAGCCTAGATATTGCTCCAACCTGAACAAAACTTGTCGGAGAGAAGTATATCTGCATGGGATCGCCAAATAGTACACTGACACCTATCTTATTGACTAGAAGGAACTAATGCTGGAATTGCAGAGGCGTAGTAACCATTAAGGAGAAGAATACTGGGGTAAATTGTTTCAGATGAAGCTAGCAGTTGGCCTACCGCTCTGAACTCAGTGTTTGTTATGTATTGTGTTCAGTGTGGAAATAGATTATAAATTAATTCTGAAGTAGGAGGTACAACCTTCTTGTTTCAGGGACCGTGTTCCTAACTTATTGAAGCAGCACCTGGTCTGAGTTTTGCTGAATCCAGAGGCTGATAGCATACTCCTTGGTCAAGATAGCGACCAGTGTTGGTTCTCAAGTATACGGTGAAGCAAGCGAGCAGAGGAGACTGTTTCCTGCCGCCCTCACAGAAGATAAGATTCTGTGGCCAGAGCAGCTCAATTTTATGTTCTCCCCTCTAAAATTGACAGTATATTAAAGAAAGAGGGACAATAAATTGTTTCAATTGACAGGAACTGTGAACTTTTTCCAATACTATTTCCACCATAAGCAAACACTTGAAGTCATGATGACAAACAACAACCAAGCTTGAACAAGCCAGTATTACCTCATAGTACTACTTCACAACTTACACACATAGGATAATAATAATAAAATATGTCAATACAAAGATCATATCTATAAATTGTGTACATACAACTTGTAATTACATTTGATTGTGATTCCTGGTTCACTGTGTAGTTGAATCAGGATATCTATTATTAAAAGGAATTAATACATATATTTTTAAACTTTAACACTTGACTCATTTAAGATAGTCTTATAGAGTGTTATATGTGTGTGAGTGTCACAGTATTGTAAAGTGTTGTGGAATAAATTAAATTGTTTATCTGTCTGTTGTTGTTGTTGTGACTTACACTTCATCATTATCATAACCCTAGGCATTCAACGTAGTCATCACACTAGCCCAGAATAAGTATGGCTGAGGTCTAAATGTGGTAGCAAGTAAGGTCATCTGTAATACACCACACTTATTAGATACAGATACCTTCACAGCTGATCTCAGTCAGTACATTAAGTCCCCTATAAATATTTATATCATCCCACTTTACCACATATATTGGGGTCTCGCTCCCGGGATATTGAACTTTCTCCTATTATATATATTGGGAATAATAAAAATTTAAAAGGTATCCTTGGGTGAAAATAAATAAGGTTGAGCTCTCAGTGCCTGTGGTTGTCCTTAGATATTTAGTTAGTGATTGAGTTGTTTAGTTAGATATTGTTTACAATTGCCTGTTAGAAAATGGCCGACCTGGCAAAATTTCGATCTGCTGCTGTGCAGACTGCTAAAGAGTTAGGAATGGACGGGCAAATTATGATTGCTTATGTCACTACTGAATGTGACAAATTTATTGAACGTGAAGAAAGAAAATTTGAAGCTGAAAGAAAGTTAGAGGCTGAAAAGGAAATTAAGAAGTTACAATTAGAGGCTGAGGCTGAGGATAAGAGGCTGCAGATTGAGGCTGACAAAGAGGCTAAAGCATTGGAGGCAGATAGGGAGATCAAAAGGCTCCAATTAGAAGAACAAAAGGCAGAAAGAGAAAAAAGGAGACAGGCTGCAGAGAGGGAAGCAGAAAAGGAGGAGAAGAGATTACAAAGGGAACATGAGTTACGACTAAGGGAGTTTGAGTTTCAAGGCCATGCTCCTGAAAATGGTGCCAGTCCCTTTACCTCTGATGCCACTGCTAGTCAGGGAGCCTCAACCTCAGCTATGAATTTTCATTTAGATCATTTTGTTGAGAAAGAAGATGATATCGAGAGCTATCTAAATAGATATGAACTATTAGCTACCACGTATGGGTTAGAGAGAGAAAGGTGGAGCTTAAAGTTATCTCAAGGATTTCGTGGTGCAGCTTATGAAGTTTTTGCCAAAATGAGCAGAAATGATCAAGAAAATTATGACATGCTAAAGCAGGCTCTTTTGTTAAGATATGAAAAGAATGGTGAATTTTATAGGAAAAAATTTAGGAATGCTAAACTACTGTCAGGTGAAACCTATCACCAGTTCTCTGCACGGTTAGAGACATACTTGGAGAAATGGACTTCTCTGGGGAAACCCAAGATCTTAAGGAAATGATCCTTATAGAACAACTAAGAGAGTCCATGGCTCCAGACCTGAGAAAGTTTCTCATGGAACAAGGTGCAGAGAGGCTGAGTGAGCTACTAAATGTTGCTGAAAGATATCAAGCAGCTCAAGCAGAAGTAACAGGTAATAAGAAGAGGCAGGTAGACAATTATCAGGCACCACAAAACTTTAATGAATTTGATCATAGAGATCAAAACAAAGGTAAGCACCAGTTTGATAGGCCACGAAATGACTATAAAAATAAAACCCCACAATTCAATGAAAGGAAATATGATAACAGGAAACCCTTCAGACAGGAAGGAAAATATTGTCAAATATGCAGGATGCATAATCATAATACTAGTGAATGTGGTAGGAAAGTTCCTCCATATCACGCGGCATGCTTGATAACAGTGGACAAGGGGAAGAAGAAACTGACAGAGAATCATATAAATCTTCAACATCCCCCCATCTGTGAAGAAGTGACATGTAATGGTGCCAAGGTTAGGTGCCTTTACGATTCAGGTTTAGAATATGACTCAGTTGTGAGTGCAACCCTAGTGCACCCTGAACAGTATACCACAGAGAAAGTGGAGATACAAGGGGCCGTAAAGGGAATATCCACCATGACACTTCCCGTAGCCGAGATCAATGTAGAGACAAGGTACGTGGAAGGAGTGATTAGAGCAGCCGTGTGTGACGACCCTAATTACCCGCTGGTGTTAGGAAGCAAATATGTTTTTCTAGGAAGCCCTGTAAAACCTGTGGTAATGGCCACGCTTCAGGTCAGGTCGACCCCTAGTAGAAAGGAGGATGAACCACCATTAACCTTTTCTGATAAACAGATGAGAAAGGCCCAGGCAAAGGACAAATCATTAAAACCTTGCTTTGGCAAATTGCTAAACAGCCATGCACACCCTAAGAAAGGACAATTTTACTTGAGGGATGGACTGCTCCACAGGAAGGCGGGAGCAGGACCCAAAGGATATGGACAGTTGGTACTCCCAACTCCCTACAGAGAAGAAGTGATGGCACAATCACATGTTGTACCAGACGGTGGACACCAGAGAAATGGGACTACCCGTCAAAGGACATCGAAAAAAATTCTACTGGCCCCAAGCAGCTGCTGATATTGCACAATTTGTGGGGGCCTGTGAAAAATGTAGCAAGGTACAGTCCCCAAGTTGGGAAAATCATAATCAGATGCCAGCCAAGCATTCTGAAACATATGGGCCTAATAATAACAAGGAAAATAACAATAATAAGGTTGACATAGAGGATAGGTATCCACCTCCCCCCAACAGTGTTCACCAAAAATAATTAGATTCGCCACTCTGAGAAAGGCATCCAGAGAAAATAGAAACTCAGACCAGTCAACCCAGGAACAGTTTGAAGCCGCTGTTAGGTAGCTGGCTGACATTGACATTGAAGATGATCCGCCTAAGTTAAAACCGAAACAAATTGTTAACATAAGAACAGTGGGCAGTGGACGAGTGAGCAATTCGGAAAACGCTCACAGCGCTTCACACTATGGCTATTAACTTAGCATTAAAAGGGCACTGGTGACATTGGTAGTCACCCGACCCTACACCGTCCAAGGAAAAGTAGTGTTCGGACCCTGGATGGAGAAAACCCACACATCTTATAGCAATGCTAAGGGCGAATTGATTTCTGATGCAGAAACTCATTTCCCCACATATTATCTTAATTCACCAGATTGTCGGTAGGCGAAACTATAGTTGGTGAATATGGCCTCCATTTGAGTGGCACATTATAGAACATTATAAATATATTATTAGAAGGGTGTTTCCACATTCAATCACGCCTGAGATCAGACCAAATTGTTGGCTGTGAACATTTCGGAGGAGCAGAGTGTCTCCATTGTTGACTTTTTGAATTGAGGATAGTCCGAGTGTTTATTAAGGCTGATCAGGAAATTATTGGATCCACTCCACAACTCAGATATCACCATATAGATCAACTCCTCATAACGTACAAATTGAGGAACCTCTAATATTCTCGGGACATGTCGTTGAGCAGACTCAGAGAAGCGAAATGGTGAATACTGATTGCTGAGCAGCAATAAGACAAGCAGTAACACTTGCCGCTGTTCAGTAATATAACTGAAATGGATTCTTGGATTGCAGAGGTCTGAGGCAACCTTCGTCAGTAGTGCTTACTTTGAATTGACCCACCTGCATTAATCCATGATCAAAATAAAATAAGAGAAACGTTGATGCAGATTTTCTAAGCCGCCATCCGTGCGATGAAAATTAAAGAAATCACCAGGCATAGACCTAAATTTCTCTATGTGTATATAGAATTATAGACTGACATATAACGTCTGTTTTAAGTGGGGAGAATTTGTCGTGAAATTCTACATCCACATATATAAATTAAAAAGTAAATGTAAAGCCTAACACATTAATTCAATAAAAGAGAAAGAAGAATGGTTAAAGACCCGTGCTTTCCAATAGCGTACGCCTGTGTTAATAGAACGTCATGCTAGTTGAACAAGAAACCCCCTTTTTATGCTCCGTCTGCATAAAACTACACACGTTCGAAAAATACAACTAGTACTGTGTTTCTTAGAAAACCTTGAGATACGCAAGCTGCTTAATGACCTAGATTAATACTAGCATTAATGAATTATATACACTACGTTAACATAAACGAAAGGACAGATGGACTTAGGATAGAGAGAGAGAGGGCTGAACGGAGGAACGCCTACAACACTAACACGCGTCTCGCGATATAAAATTAATGCCACCCCAAGCGTAAGGCATGAAGCACTAACTTTTTTTCAAATAGACAGTGATAAAAAAACACTACCAATACGAGGGTTAGGTTTAAAAACCTGTTTAATGCTTATTAGTAAACATGACATTATACTGTTTTATGTCTGAAAGCCTGACAGTACAGAAGACACCCCATCGTATCGAAGTGAACGGGAGGTAGAAGAAAATGCATGTTTTGAACGCAGCCACTTAGCCCCATTAAATTTATATATTTGGGTTCCTTAGGACTTGCTGACAAAGAATATGTTAAGTGTTACGCAAATAGTCTAGGAATTAACAAATTATAGCCAAAAGAAAATAGTGAGGTTGTCTGACAGCACCAAATCATAATCGCTCAGTGGCATGTTTTGAAACAACCATTTTACGGGAAATAGGCCACCATGTTAAATCCTATTTGATTGGCGGGAAGTATATGTAAGGCGAAACACGATTAGTCGGACTTCAAATACTAATTTTGGTTGTTAGGGGAAACGTAGGAAGGGTAAATTTTTTCAAAAGCTTGTGTAAACATGGTCCTATTGGCTAGACCCGCTGATATAGTCAATTAGGAGCGTCTGTTCAGTGCCACATTTTAAAATAAACTTACTAAGAAACAGTGCGTTGAGATCCAGCTCATATTTTTCTAAATAAAAGCCTGGGACAGAGGCAGATCGGAATTTGTGCCGTAATTCATCGCCAGTCAACGTATTTGTTTATTATTTCCATGAATTGTGGTAAGATTGACATATTTGATATCTTTTTGATGAAAATTGAATGTGAATTGATAATTTATGTCTGTATATGTGTGTGGTTCAGTAGCAAACATGAGGCAAAGCCTAGATATATCTCGAACCTGAACAAAACTTGTCGGAGAGAAGTATATCTGCATGGGATCGCCAAATAGTACACTGACACCTATCTTATTGACTAGAAGGAACTAATGCTGGAATTGCAGAGGCGTAGTAACCATTAAGGAGAAGAATACTGGTGTAAATTGTTTCAGATGAAGCTAGCAGTTGGCCTACCGCTCTGAACTCAGTGTTTGTTATGTATTGTGTTCAGTGTGGAAATAGATTATAAATTAGTTCTGAAGTAGGAGGTACAACCTTCTTGTTTCAGGGACCGTGTTCCTAACTTATTGAAGCAGCACCTGGTCTGAGTTTTGCTGAATCCAGAGGCTGATAGCATACTCCTTGGTCAAGATAGCGACCAGTGTTGGTTCTCAAGTATACGGTGAAGCAAGCGAGCAGAGGAGACTGTTTCCTGCCGCCCTCACAGAAGATAAGATTCTGTGGCCAGAGCAGCTCAATTTTATGTTCCCCCCTCTAGAATTGACAGTATATTAAAGAAAGAGGGACAATAAATTGTTTCAATTGACAGGAACTGTGAACTTTTCCCAATACTATTTCCACCATAAGCAAACACTTGAAGTCATGATGACAAACAACAACCAAGCTTGAACAAGCCAGTATTACCTCATAGTACTACTTCACAACTTACACACATAGGATAATAATAATAAAATATGTCAATACAAAGATCATATCTATAAATTGTGTACATACAACTTGTAATTACATTTGATTGTGATTCCTGGTTCACTGTGTAGTTGAATCAGGATATCTATTATTGAAAGGAATTAATACATATATTTTTAAACTTTAACACTTGACTCATTTAAGATAGTCTTATAGAGTGTTATATGTGTGTGAGTGTCACAGTGTTGTAAAGTGTTGTGGAATAAATTAAATTGTTTATCTGTCTGTTGTTGTTGTGACTTACACTTCATCATTATCATAACCCTAGACATTCAACGTAGTCATCACAATAGCCCAGAATAAGTATGGCTGAGGTCTAAATGTGGTAGCAAGTAAGGTCATCTGTAATACACCACACTTATTAGATACAGATACCTTCACAGCTGATCTCAGTCAGTACATTAAGTCCCTATAAATATTTATATCATCCCACTTTACCACACTAGGGTATATAAAAACCAGCCTCAAATGTTCTTTACAGTGTCAAATGCACGTGTTGACCTGAATTGCGTTCGTTTTTGTAATCGTTACAACGCAGTGGTCAATAGTGTTTATGACACAATTTTTGGCTACAGCTCATGTTGCGCGCACGTGAAAGCAACAAAATTTGGGGTGAACACTATTCGCTGACTACGCAACTGAAACCCTATTAAAAAGATAACGCTACACACAAAAAATTCAGTTCATTTTCAAGCAGAAATTTATGGCGTCTCTATCGATAAATTTAAGGAACATTGCTATTGGCCGACTGCATGCATGCGAAAGTCAAAGTCAGGTTGCCAGGCATCTAAACGTGCATCAGAGTACCATCAGTCGACTTTGGCACCGGTTCCAAGCCATTGGCTCAGTTGAAGACCGGCATCGCAGGGGACGACCCAGGGTGACAACAGCAGCGGAGGATCGCTTTATTCGGCTTCGTCACCTCAGAGACAGGTTTACAACAGCTTCCTCAACTGCCCAGTCATTGCCTGCAGGACGTCATGTGTCTGATCAAACTGTCCGGAATAGACTGCATGACGCTGGACTTTGGGCACAATGACCTCACCGAGGACCTGTCCTTACGCGCCGCCATCGCCAAAATCGACTTCTTTGGGCCAACCGGCATCGTCCCTGGGCAGCTGACAATCAATGGAGACGTGTCTGGTTTAGTGACAAAACTTTCTTTTTGTTGCAGCGTCATGATAGACGGCGTAGGGTCTACCGTAGGCGAAATGAACATTTTGCCCAAAATTGCGTTGATGAAGCTCCGCCGCACGGTGGTGGAGGTGCAATGGTGTGGGAAATGATAAGTTACATCGGAAGGAGTCAATTGGTGCACATTGAAGGAGGCTTGAATGCGCAACGATACGTCATTGAAATTCTTCGACCCATGTCCTTCCACTTTTGGCTGCCCAAAGGTCTGTGTTTCAACAGGACAACGCCAGACCCCATTGTGCACGGTTGACCACGCAGTTCCTGACTGCCAACAACATTCTCACCCTTCCCTGGCCATCCCTGTCTCCAGACATGAGTCCGATTGAGCACCTGTGGGATGAGCTGCATAGACGTGTTTGTCGCCGAGACGTTGCTCCAGCCAATCGTCGTGATCTGTTCCAGGCACTCCAGGAAGAGTGGGCAGCCATCCCACAGGCCCACATCAGACGTCTGATCGCATCCATGCCCAGGAGATGCCAGTCGCTGATCGATGCAAGAGGAGGCCAGACACCATACTAACGGGAAAGCCCGTACGCCAAAAAACTCTCGTGACCCACATGCAAAACAACTGTCAATTGATTGGTTGAACCCTAAGGTATTCTTGTGTGCAATTTGAACAATTAACTCATTAAATTTAAAAAGTTATTGAATATCAAAATTATGGCTATGTGTGTTCCTTCAGTAGCTATGCGTTTCTTTTTTTGAACAGTATATAAATAAAATGATAGTTAGACAAAGACAATAGAGATAAAGAGGTATATGAAAATAAAATTGAAAAAAAAATGGAATGTCTTTAAGATACGTTTCGTGATTTAGTTTCAACAAACGCATGTTAGAGAAATTGAAAAGAAATGTTTGCTGTACCAGTGGGTTTAACGAAAATAGGCCATGAGATCTTACTGGGTCAAAGGACAAGCGAAATGGCGAACGCTTGGACCATCGTGTCTTCGCTAGGAACAACCGAACCCCAGCAGCAGAGAAAAGAGAGTGAGAACTAATCTAATTGATTAAACAAGTACAACAAGTGAAATGGTTCGTAAGTGGATGAAAATTACTGTTGTTACTGTGGATATTCCAAGTGAGAAATGCAGAAAACAATGATGATCGTCTTCATTATTTTTCTTTTCGCTCCCAATGGAGCAGGTAGCCATCATTGCAGCTGACCCCTTGCGGGAAGTCGGCACCAGTCATTCACAAGCTCTTGCAACAGTGGTTTTTTTCTTTAGCATTTTGTTGAAGTATTCTGTGGCAGGCTATTTGTGAACGAGTTTGGTTTGTTGAAGAGAACGCGCACTCTTTCAAATATAATATTTTAAGCTATTTATATAGGTCAACGCCATGTGTTTTGTAATTATTCGGAAACTAGAAGCACTGAACGCGTTTGAAGTGAGTGGAGTTCTTTTGTATTCGATATGGAGCAAAACTACAAGAATGTGGGACTATAATCTAGGTGTATTTGTATTTGGCATATATAGAGCATTTCCCTCGCTTCTTCTTCTACGAAATACTCGATTTTGGCAAACTGCTAAACATTTGGTGTCATTTGCTTTTTCAGTGCAAGAACATGCGAGTTCCAACTTAGTTGCTGATGAACGATTAGACCTAGATTTTTAGATTCATTTACGTTTTGAATTATAGTCCGTTCGGAAATTCGTGCCCACAGAAAGCGTCAATTTTCTCCAAAACTGTTTGTTGCATGGACATGAATTTTTGCATGCAGTCTTAGATTTTCCATGCAGTTATTAATATATTTTTTGCCCTTACAAAACTCATGTCATGTTCGAATTTTCTTCTTTACGTTATATAAAAAACTCTTACCGTTGTCTGGGTAAATTTTTCTTAGTTTTACAGGAAAGTTACAAGATCCGTTCAAAAAAAATTTTTTTTTTGGTTTGAATTAGTGTAGTAACTACATGTCCGCACGAGTGCGCACCTATTGTACACAGTCGCGAGTAACTAATTCAAACAAAAAATAAATATTTTTGAACGGATCTTGTAACTTTCCTGTAAAACTACTAAAAATTAACCCAGACAAAAGTAAGAGTTTTTTTATATAACGTAAAGAAGAAAATTCGAACATGACATGAGTTTTGTAAGGGCAAAAAATATATTAATAACTGCATGGAAAATCTAAGACTGCATGCAAAAATTCATGTCCATACAACAAACAGTTTTGGAGAAAATTGACGCTTTCTGTGGGCACGCATTTCCGAACCGACTATAGTGAGTTTCCAACGTATAGATTAAGTGTTACTTTCTGCGAAGTGCGTAATTTATGTCTCATTTATATAAGCATACATTTTGTTTTACTAATATTTATTTGCATGCAATTCTTGTTGAATAACTTAATAAGAATATCTGTATTATGTTGCAACGGTAGTTCGAGTGGTGCAACTTTTATCACTTGTGTAAACAGTAGTGATCGGCAAACTGGTCACAGGATGAGTACTTATTGTGTACAGGAATATCATTAATGTATGTAACAAAGAATAGAGGGCCAATAATAAAACCGGCATCAGTTACGGTTGGGTGTGACAATGAATTATTGTAAGACACGTTGTCTGTCCGACAGACACTGTTTAATTATACGCACTGTTATGAGGTTTGAGCTCCATATTGACTAATCGGTAAGAGTACAAATGTGTTCGGAACAAATTTTCCGGGTTCCGGGAACGAAACCTGGTAGCGTCGGCTCCAGTCTACTCAGCTTTAAATGGGTACCTGACTGTGCTCTTGACTTAGGGTAGGTAAAGGCAGCGAGGAAGGGAACTGGTCACTTCTCCTCATAAAGCTGGACTTAATATATTGAAGTCTGTAACAATTCTCTCTCCTACGGCAGTATCTGCAATGGAACTACCGTTACCTCAGTATAAGGTTTACTCTTATTGCATTTGATAATTTAATTAAAACAACATATCAGCATGTTTTTTAAAGTCAATAAAGATTACCCGCATATGTCACCGTCATAGATATTAGGGCACCACGTTTCTATCATCCTAGCTGGAGCTATGTGGTATGCATGGTTTGGTTTAAACCCGGACTAACTGTCATTTAGGCGTTGTAATATCCTTTTGTATAAGTGTTTTTTCCAATGGTTTTGATAGCAATGATATCAGAGAAATAAGCATATCGTTACCAAGGTTACTATTCTCAGGTGAACTAGGTTTGAAAAGGGAATATCATCATCATCATCATCGTCATTATCATCATCGTCCCCCTTCGCCAAAGGTAAGCCAAGGTTTCATGCCCCGTGCCATCAACTCAATGTCTTTCCAGGTTTTCTTCATCCACTTCATATTTGTCTGCAGTATTTTTTCTCCATGTGTTCCTTAATCTCCTTCTACCCCTCTTAACGTAGGCATTCAAGAATAATAATTACTGGTAATGCAATCAACAGGTTTCCACAAATTTGTGCCCTTTTCATCTCTAGCATCTTCTTCTCATCTCTTGTTCCATTAGTAATTTAGAAGACTTAGTGATATCGATGAAACCATTAGAAGATTTCATATATTTTTCATGGATGATTTTATTTGAAATACCAACGTGTATAGAAGTACGCGCTTCTGGGCAATATGTAACTGATAAAGATGGTGCATTAGACGATGCAAGTGCTTTGATCAGCTTAAAAACCTAACAATATTTGTTGACAGTGATAGCAGTTATGAAAGATTCATGCAGTTGCTGACACATGAGAAGCGAACCACATTTTTTAAAACACTCAGTAAATGTTGAATTTCATTCTGAACTTTTAATGATCACACAATATTTGTTTTCGGGGCCTGTTCACACTGCAAACGTGGACAAGCTTTTTTCATTGAAGGAAAGTCACTGGACTAAAGACAGAAACATGTCCAATGTGGATTTAGTCAACGGAAATTTGCTTCTGCTATATAATTTTAAAAGAAGTGTCGTACGGTTGATTCCATGAAAACTTTAAAGAAAACAATGAAGTCTTAAAGAAGATAATGTCAATTTGACTGTATTTCTCCCCTGCTCTGAAGTAGTAATCCAACAATGGCCAAACTTTGAGTATAAAAATGAGGGTCTTCAAAGATATCAACCTTCGCTCAAGATTACTCTTGGGAGAGATATAAATAGAATAATGATGCTTCTACTTCAGGAAACCTTAGAGGATTTTAAAGAAAAGAAAGCATAACAACTGGGACCCTCTAAGCTGTCATAAACGTATTATTCTCCCGCCACTTTTGTTAGGAAATACTGTCTCGTATTTTCTGAGCGCCCAGCTGACGGTGGTTCAACAAATACTACTTTAATAGCTCTATATGGTTTTGTATTTAAAATAATGTCATACGGGTGCAGACATACAATTCACTTAATAGTGATTAATCCAATTATAGATTTCAAATTACAGATAAACAGGTTTAATACTCACTTATAATGTAACAGTCGGCGTCTGTGGCCTAATGGATATGAACGCAGTTTCATAATCCAGATATACCAGGTTCGAAACCTGCTGCAGGCGGTTTGGTAGCAGATCGCTTTGTGTGGATTTTTAACAATGGTATAAGCGCCGTACCGTTCAGAAAGCAATGGCAAACTACTGAGTGAAAAAATTGCCTAGAAAAATCACAAACAGCCAATAAAAGCTGGGGTTGATTGCCACGTCCTGTAAAGGATAAGCAACTAACTTTTATAATGTAACAATGTAAAATAAATAAAATTGTTTAATAAGAAATGAAGGTGATTAACAAGGCTCTCCTTATTTTTAAATGTGTATATCCACACTTGTATCCATTGGATATACACGAAACAAATGTCAGTTCAAGGAGCAACGTTCTTCGCAATTACTAAACTGACTCTTCACTCCTGGTTGTATCCCTTCTGCCAATATATGGCGGTCATGACAATAAATAATTCTTAAACAACAAAACTTTCTTTCCTGAATTCCAATGCCCGTTGCGGTTGTTCCACTACCAGCCCTATGCCTTTTCGGCAGTTTGACCATGACTTTAAAATGCCATTGTCCTTAACTGTCTCTTTTGGCCTAGTGGCTTTAGTAGATCCTAATAATACAGCTGCCTGACGACCTCTTGCGTCTGCTTCTACAGTTATAATTTTCCTACGAAACTCACATCTCAATTCCGCGGCCAGGTCATTATACTTTGCCATTTTGAAAGCGGACTCCATGTTTTGTGTATCTAATTTGTTCTCGATGCCTGCTTTTGTACTCTTCTGGAAGCTAATACTGTTTCAAAAGGAAATAATGCGCGCCGCCTTCAAACAATTAAGGTTTCAAAACAAAACGATTCTCTATGCAGCAATTGTGTGTAAAAAGTAGACTAAGAAGGGTTGGAATTGGGACCGACTACCCCATGCATGTTTATGCCACATAAAATATTAAAAAATAAGTGAACTAAAGAGAGTAAAATCAGTCTTCCAAGACAAATGAAGATTCTCTGGTAGGAAGACGCTTAACGCAACCCAGAGAAAATCGAATAATCTGCGTTGTTTTTTCGACTTTGTTCTAAGAAAATCTGAGGATTTGGCAGTTCCTGGAATGTTAGTACAAGCAACCAAGAAGCCACTGACTTTTATAGATGGATGCTTGGGTAGAATACAAAGATTGAAATGGTGCGATAAGATCACTAATGTGGAACAAATGAAGAGGCTGATATATTGGCAAAGGAAAGTGGAAAGCTACCTCAAGCTGATACAAGCTTTACTTTCGAAATGGTAAAGAGTTTTATTAGAACCAGACACAGAAACAAATGGGATTCAGAGCATTCAGGACGCACAGAAAGTGATGCTGTCGTAGATTTTTGATAGGAGAATTAAGACTTGGGTTGGTCCCTTCTGAATAGGTTGGAATGAGTGATAGTCACAGTGTGAGATAGAAATACAAAATAGATTTCCACGAGTGAGGTGGTAGAATAGTGATAGAGGCTGTCTCTGAGAGCGGGAACTCTTCTCTCTGTGTCTCTCACCTATCTTCTACGACAGATCTAAAGTAGTCAGACAGTCTAACACATATACATTAAATATATATATATATATATATATATATATATATATATATATATATATATATATATATATATATATATATATATATATATATATATCTACTCACGTGCACGCACATTCAAGTGACGACAGGTAGACACACAGACGTGGGAAACTATAACAGAATGATTATATAAATATTCTAGAACGAGCTGACCAACACGCTGATTAATTTATTGTTAAGTTTATTTATCATTTGTAAACTTACGTCACAACATATAAAATACATAAAAAAAGCATATACGCAAAGTCATAAGCAAATCAAGGAATGCTACAAAAAAAACTGGTAGACCCACAGTGATGATCTTCCCTCGATGGATAGCCCACAGTCCCGTTAGGAGAAAGATGATAACACAAAGAGTCCCAGATACATATGATTAAGTCTAAGAGTTTTCCCTGTTTAAGGTATGAAGAGACCTGATACTATAATCTAGTTTAAGGGAAAAATATTGTTAGCAAAAACAAACTTGCATGAAGAAAGTTATGACAGCAAATAGGTGTCAAAATACAGCGGTGAAATAACACTCAGACTTGCGTTCCCTCTTATTCATTCAACCGTGGCCACGTGTACACATTTATACTTACAGCTTTGATCGCTGCCTCTGGGAACATAATAAATTCTAGGACCTTCACACAGACCCGTAAATGCAGCCTCGACCAAGAAATCCCCAGTTCCAACAAGACGTACTGAATTCTCTGTCTCAGGGAACGATTCCTTGGGTGTTCTTATTTTTCGGATGTCTGTTTAGTCACATAAAATTTGTCCAGGCACGGAAGTTAGCAGAGCACAATGTCACTAGCTTTGGTTTCTAGAATTAAGGAATGTCAGATCGGTGTCTACTTTCAGGAAGGTACTATATTTGGTCACCACAATACTAGTCAAAAACTCTGTCGGAATGTTACTGATATTTTGCTTGCCACAACGGGCTGAACTGTACTGAAGAGTTATTCTGGAAGAATTAATTCTGGCGCGAAGGCCTCTTACTTCATTTAACTGTTAAAGTTCAGGTAATGAAAGTGATTAGTTTCTTCACAAATAATGTTCACGTACTAGAACGCTGGCAAAGTTGGGTACCACAGTTTCACTATATAAAAATGGAAAGAACACATATCAAATAATTTACAATATGTACTCAATATAACTTACATTTTTAAACTGCAAGCGTACCGCTTGACTTATCATTTAAATCCCCGTGACGTAAGTTATATTTAAAAATCAGCAATCCTCATGAATTAGGAACACGTGCGTATTCCGTCACCATTCATGAGGCTTCTAGCATTTATACGTTAGTTTAGAAAATTTTGTTCTCGTCTGATTATTTAGCAGTAAAATTAACTTCATTATAGCTACATTGTTGTTTAAGCTAGAAATTATAATTTATTCTGCTCTCCACTGAAACACGTCACTAGAAAATAATACAGACTATATAAATTTGGCACTCTGCACAAAATCTAACTAGTCAAATATGAAATAAGCGACTTAACACTTTAAACACTTCACAAAATACTAGAATATAATATATAATATTTTACCTCACACAGAACTACAGGTAGTCGCACAACTTAAGAATTATATGCTTATATTTTTGGAAGTCTAGAAGTTCGACAAATTGTCGAAACAAACTGAGAACTTCGCTATACAGCTTATACTGTTCCGAGCAACCTGTCTACTGCGAATTTAGAGGACTGAATGAAAATAAAATTTAACATTCTGGTTATATCTATTACCAGACAAAGAGGTAATCGTTTAATTTCACTAAACGAAATAATCCCCCTTTCCGTCTATATCACTTACGTAACTGTCATAAACTGCCACTTTCTGACCGAGAGGGCGTGTGTCAGTTGCGAATCTCAGACAACTTGTCTGCAATGCAGGGGCAGTTTTTGCACCTACGTTTAACAAACTGACCGAGAAACGTGCGTGTCAATTGCAAAGGTAGACAACTTGTCTGAAATGCAGGGCAGTTTTCACACTTCAAGCTGACCATGGCCCACCATGAGTGTTGTGGCGGGTGAAAATGCAGACAAATTTGTCGCCTATATGTCTGGCGAAACGAATATACACGGTGTATTTCGTCAATCTCACGCCAAATCGTCTGGTCCTACGTCTGAGTATGAACCATAATCGCACCTCTCGTCAAACTGCGCGAATGACATCTACGTAATCAAGTTTCTCGTTTCGTCAGCCATGAAATGCGTTTCTAAATGAGAAACGAAACTAGCGAAAGTGAGAATGGCAAAATAGTAATGTATTTTAGTCGCAAACGAACGAATGCGAAAAAAAAACACAGGAAAAAGGTAAAGAGCGACAATAATTAGAGAACATAGGTGGAAGAAAAGAAGAGGAAAATATAGAAAATTCAATGAACATAACTCTCCGTGACAGAACGTCCCCCCTTTAAGATATGGAAGCACTCCATGTCTACGTTATGGAATTAAATTTCCTATATCCGTAGCTTCAGGGTGTCTGTCTTCTTCCATCTCATCTCCCCCCTCCATCTCTGTGCAATTCCTACTCAAGTCTACTCCCAAAGTTTCCTTTCTCTGGAATGTCTCCCATGCACGCTTGAAAGAGCGTCGCCGCTTCTGACATTTTTCAAAGATTTCATGTGATTGCAGTGGAGTTTCCCTGCCACTATCGTCATCTTCGTCAGTTTTGGCGATCGTCAGGAGATGGTCGGAGGTTGGCACTGGTCTTTCCAAGTATCTCTTTAAGAGATTTAAATGGAAAACCTTTTCCTTTCCTTCAATAGAGATCTGGTAGTTAGCCTTAGAAATCTTTTTCAGGACGGTAAACGGCCCTTGCCATCCGATCCTCAGTTGGTTGTTTCCGGTAGGGAGTAACACCAAAACTTTCTCTCCTGCTTCCAGTTCTCTCTCTTTCGCGACTTTCCTGTATCGGTTAGCGTGCTTTGTGCGTGCTCGCTTAAAGTTAGTCGTTGCTAGGTCCCATCCTAGTTTCAACCTTTCCTTTAAATCCGATACGTATTTACTTGCTGAGACGACTGTCTCATCAGCCTTCTGGTCTGTCAGCGACCAAAGTAAGGCTTCAAGCGGGCCCTTAATGGGTCTGCCGAATAAAAGCGTAGCTGGCGGAAATCCTGTGGAAGTATGAGGAGATTCTCTGTAGCTAAATAAAGCTGCCGGAATGCAACAATCCCAATCTTCAGGTTTCACTTGTGCCAGTCTACTTAACATCATGTTGAGGTTTCCGTTAACACGTTCTACTAGCCCATTTCTGGCCAGAGTGTAAGGCTTAGTGTAGATGTGCTGGTCCCTCAAGATCTTGACGATCTCATCCCTCAACAGGTTTCGGTATGGAGATCCGTTATCCGTCAACACTTGTTGAGGGAATCCCAACCGAGTGAAAATCTGCACGAGGGCTTCTGCGACATGCTTGGCATCTGCGCATGTTAGCGGGATAGCTTCTGCCCATAAAGTGCATGTATCGACTAAGGTCAGGATAAACCTGTTCCTTCTTTTAGTCATTTCTAAGGGTCCTAAAATGTCGATCACAACCCGTTCGAATGGTGTTCCCACTATTGGCATTTCACCCAAAGAGACTGGGGGTGCCCGTTGCTTGGGTGGTACACGTTGGCACTGGGCACAGGATTTGACATATCTGATAATATCAGTATTTACTCCTGGCCACCAGTAATGAGTGGTTATCCGTTGGTTTGTGGCGTTCTGTCCCATATGTCCGCTGAAGGGAAGAGAGTGCCCCATTTCTAGGATTTGGCTTCTGTACTGTTTCGGTACTAGGAGCTGGTTGTAACCTTGGTCAGGCTTGCCCGTTCTGCGATAAAGTACGCCATCCTTAGAAAAAATGTCCCCGTGCTGTTTGGGTTCCTTAGCCATGGGCAGTTTCCTAAAGCAGGGTGCCAAAGTAGGGTCCTTGTATTGCGCTTCTTTAAGTTCCATGGGTAACAAATTAGGCGCATGCTCCCGTTCCTTCTTGGTTTGCCCTCTTGGTCTCTCCTGTCTCTTGACCTGGTTTAACCAGGTTTCTGGCAACAATGCAATCATAAGAAAGCCCCGTGTCAAATAAACAAGAAGTTTGAGAACCGTTCAAAGTAACAGTACCTCGCGTTGAGGGTCTATCCCCAACAGGTTGGGAATCACTGTCAATAATTCCACCTTGCGAGACTGTTAATAAGCATCCGATGCGTTTAGGCTCGGTGTGCTCACTCTGATCATTAGTCCCGTGCTCAGGGGTTCTCCCTTTGCCACCTTGACCTTTCTGGCCACGCTGCCATGAAGGGCGGTCGGGTTGATCAGACTGTTTACTGTGGTTGGGGTACTTGTTTTTGTAGAACTTGGATTTTTCAGGAGGGGGGTTTTGAGGTCCAGTTTCTCGGTGGTTATTCGGGTTGGAAGCGTGAGAAGCATGAGAAGACTGGTCTAGATTATTTTTCCGAAAATGCTCTTCTGTCGGTTTGCGTTTTGTGGCCGGCAGTTCGGCTAGCGCATTGTGATATCGCTCAGACTTTTCTAAGATGTCTTCAAGCTTTTCTGCCCCCTGCTCGGCTAGGAATCTCCGGGTATCAGCAGACAAAGTGTTCTTTATTTGTTCTGTAATAACAAATTCCTCCAGACCTTCATAGGTAGAGGGGAGCTGTGAAAGCTCAAGGCACTTTGTTAGGTATCCCTTCAAACAAGATGAGAACTGTTGAAAAGTTTCAGAGCTCTCTTTCCTGCTGTTGCGAAACAGTTGCAGAAATTTGCGAGCATTCATTTCAAAGCGCTCCAGTAACGCTTTCTTCAACACATCATAGTTGTCTTGTTGGCTGCTTTCCAGTTTGGCGTAAACATCATACGCACTGCTTTTCAGCGCCTGAGAAAGCTTCATGTTCCAACGCGACCTTTCTAAACCGTACAGAGTTGCAATTTTCTCAAATTTCTCTAGGTACGTGTCAATCTTCTCATTAGGACAAGGGAAAGATTCTAGAGCGAAAGACATAGCAGTGAGGTGAGTATGTTGAGTATTAGAAGGATCCGTTAAGGAAGAATGAGGAGAAGACTCTCCATTGCTGGAGGTAGAGGCAGCACCACGACTTTGAAATTCTAGAGTTTTAAGAGCCAACTCATGCTGTCTCTCTTTCTCTCTTTCCTCATGCTGTCTCTCCTTCTCCTTCTCTCTTTCCTCATGCTGTCTCTCCTTCTCTCTTTCCTCTCTCTCCTCCCTCTCCTTCTCATGCTGTCTCTCCTTCTCTCTTTCTCTCTCCCTGCGGATTTCCATTTCCTCGTCCATCTTCTTCTGCTCTTTAGCTTCAGCTGCTTTCCTCTCCGCATCATATCTGTCAAGTTCGTCCCTGACAAAAGCTTTCGCTTCCTCTCCGTCCAAACCTTCTTCTCTCGCTTCGTCCCTGAGGATCTGTCTAAGCTTTGCCCTCTCCGCCATAACAAGTCAGTGGCTGAGATTTAGACGAGAAAAAGATAAGAAAAGGATACACTGGTTCCTACCACTTACGAGAAAATACCAAACAAAAGATGATATATTTATAACCTGGGATACCTCCTCCAAAAATATAAGTATCTAACTATCGCTGCTATTAATCGGCTATAAAGCACCTAATACAGACGACTACGCCAAATAAATGGTAGTTAAGATTTACTCACTGAAAAATAAGTTGCTACAGTGGAAGCAAAATAATTATTGCAAAAATTATTTTAGGAAGAAAAAAAAATCCCCTTAATTTTTAAGTCCACTATCAAGTTCACCCCCTGAAGACAGTTAGGGTAAGGGAGGCAATTAATCTGGACAAATAGTCCGAAACGCACTCCTTAGCTTTGCTCAAACACCTACTTCTTCAGAACCCTGTGAATGTTACACACTCACAAAACTTTACCAGCGTTAAGTATTACAAAATCAGTAATTAACATATATTCCGACAAAATTAACCTGTAAACCAAATGTATGATATGTTGCGTGATAAATTCTCGCAACATCGTTTTATTTCAATATCTATTTTATAACGCAAGGGCAACAACTGCTTGAAATTTATAGTCACTTTTCTCGGTAAGCATTTGTCTTCTCGCGTTGGTATCGAATGCAGTTAAGTTTTGAGCTGGGGTCATTTTACGCTGGACTGCGCATGACTTGTCTTGCTTCTTGGTCGATCGGTTTCCGCCCACCACTAGTGGAGTGAGCGATTTGGAATGGCGAAAGAGATGCCTCGTTGAAGAGGGGATCTCCGCTATTTTTTGTTCTGTCAGGAATGTGAGAGTCCTCTTATGGATATTTCGTTTATTCGAGATGATACCTCTAGTGTTTCCCACATGTCGGGAGGCATAATATTTCTGTGTATTTCCGGAAGGCAAGGTAAATTAACATTTTCATTAACTCTATCGATTTTTGGTCGTGAACGATTTCGATTCATAGCCTGTCTTCGAAAGTCGTCGTCACGAGATGTTTTCCCAGCTCACATGTCGCTGTATTGTGCTGCATCGGTTGATGCAGGTCCCAAGGACTATTACTTGCTACTTGGTTACCTGAACTAGGTTTGAAAAACCTTTGTTATCTAGAGGATATTTTTGAGGACATTATTTATACTTCGGCAGACGTGTCTGTCTTGCTGAAGTCAGACTAAGGAGAGTGAACTGATCTCATATATCTGGTTATCTCCTGGCTGTTATAGAAAAGGATGGAGTTTTTTCACCTGACTACATTTACAGCACTATGAAATATAACATGCATCTGACTCATCATTGTAATGCTGTATACCGTCCATTGCTGTATTGAATGTTGCTGTGATAATGACTGTTTGATGTGCCTACATATTCGCGTAACCATTTTGTCACTGTGGCGTCCACAATAAATAATGAAGAAAAACGTCAACGGCTGTTACAAGAATCATTGACTTTACATGTCGTGAGTTTACTGACGTCCTATGTGGATTGCCCTGTTATTGTGTATGAACATTGTTTGACTGTACATCATCTACACACTACACACAAAACCAGACATGCGGATACCATTCATCACCATATGGCATCACGCATCATTTGGTGGCCATAAGCTGGGTTGATCTGGTACCAGCAAACACGGGGTCCCTTACCCACTTCATTTTCAACAAGAATTCATCAACATCCTTCAAGAAATTAACATTCTTCAAGACAGTCAACATCTTCACCATTTTCAAAGTACTCGGCGTTGCCCGGTAAAAGTCAAAATTTCAATTTTTTGACGGAAACAAGAATTTGACAGTACCCGGCGTTGTTACATGTTGCCGGATAACTCGGACTGCTGTTATCTTTTACGCAAGTCAAGCAAGTTGCTGCTGTCAAGGTTCCAGTGCTGTCGTTTTTGTGAAGGTCAAGTGCCGGTTGAAACGGGTTGTTTTCTGAAGAAGGCCAAGTACCGATTTCCATCAACTTACTTTTGGATTAGAAGGTCAAGTGCCGAAACAACTCAACACACAGTATGTCAGAAGCTCAAGTACCATCGTGTTAGCAGTGGAAGCAGTTCAGATGTGCCATCATCGTTGGAGCTTCGCTCTTTAGGACGTTGATTGACATCCGTTTTTTCTGCTGTTCGACGATTGGAAGCCTATAAGTTAAGTGGCCTGTTTGTATGTAAACTGTGCCCTTATACTTCTGCTGAGTCTTCTGTGTATCATCTCATTCTATATGTTATATGTTTATATGTTATTCGTATATTTATATGTTTATATTTCAGCGGGTTCTCGGTTGGGTGGTGTCTCCGTTAGATTATGCCACGTCATAGAGGTCGTCTATTGTGAGCGTTTTCTGTAGGGTAAGCAAACTTCCGATACTGGAATTTGCTAAGCGACTTCTGTTGCTATTTATGTTAGCTGTGATGACATGTTTTAATATTGTTTTCGTTATTATTTCGCATTCTTTAGTTTTGTTTTGATTTGTTTGTATTTGTTAGCCTACTCTTGTCTATAATTTAGTTTCATACAACATTTTTGTTTATACACTGTGGTGTCATGTATTTTGTTTAATTATATCGTAGATATCGTCACATTTTTTGTGATATTTCATTAATTTCTGCTTTATTTTTAGTTGATTTCTGCGAACGTTTTTGTATTGTTGCTGATCTTTGTTATTGTTTACATTGTTATTGTTTACATTGTTTGCATTGTTTACATTTTCAATGTTTACATTCTGCATGTGTTTACATAGTCATTGTTTACAGTTATAGTAATTAGTTAATGGGCTATGCTAATGCACTGTTACTACTACACTGATGATAAATGAATGATGAATAGTGTTGTGCACTATTGAATGAGAAGTGCACTTATGATCAAGAATTGATTGGTGATATTTCATATACAAGTTCTTTGATTGGAGACTTGTTTCCCACAGAGACTGGGATAATATAAGGTGATGTGAATATACAAGTGCTTAATTAAGACTTGTTACACTTAGGTTTGAAATAAATTAGTTAATTATTTCAGGTTTTGGACTCATATGTTAGACAACATGTCTACATTTGAGCACTTTATTGAGCAGGGTAAATTGCTGGGGAAGACTGGTGATAAGTTAGAAGAATTTGCAACTGCTCGATATGATAAAGCAATGGAAGCTGAACAAAAGAAACTACATATGGAAGCTGAACAAAAGAAACTGCAGATGCAGGTGGATGAAAAAAGATTCCAAATGGAAATGGAAAAAACAAAAAAGGGAATCAGAAGCTGAGGAAAGAAAACTCCAGCTAGAGGCTGAAAATAAAAGACTTGAAAAAGAGGCTGAAAATAAAAGACTTGAAAAAGAGGCTGAAAATAAAAGACTTGAAAAAGAAGCTGAAAGACTTCAAATAGAGGCTCAGGCTGAGGAGAGAAGATTACAGAGAGAATCTGATGAGAGGAAAGAGAAAGCAAAAATGGAACATGAAGAAAAGGTCTTAGCTTTAGAGTTGGAAAAATTGAAATTGATGAACATGAGTAATGGTAATGATTCAAACAAGGGTTCATCTTCTGGTAAGGCTAATAATGATACTTTTAAGATTAAGTTGCCAACTTTTAGTCCTTCCAGTGATGACATAATGTTCTATCTGGACAGATTTGAACAAGCATGTACAGCTCATAACATAGACAAAGCAAAATATGTTTATCAGTTATCAGGGATACTGACAGGTAAAGCTCTAAGTATATTAAATATGGTGGATGAACCTGACAAGAACAATTATGAGGTTGTCAGGGCCGCTCTGTTAAAGAAATATCAGCTTAACGAAGACGGCTATCGTCTACAATTTAAAAACATGTTACCTGAAAATGGAGTTGAATTCTCCGAGTTTATTGCAAGAATACGCATTACTTTCTCACGATGGGTTGAACTATCTAAGACGGAAAAAACTTATGAAGGACTTATGGACTTAATACTTAGAGACAAAGTCATGTCGTCTGTCAATGAGTCTTTCCTTGCTTTCCTTCATGAACGTAAACCTAAAACAATAAAAGAAATGGAAGATTTCTGTTGCCAATACGTAACTGCGCACCCACACATAACCATGGGTAACTCTAAGGTGAAAGAAGGTTTACCAGTTGCTTCGGCAGCTCCGTATGGTCAAAACTTTGCTCGTAGATTCCAACAAAATTTTGATAGAAAGAGCAGCGGTAATTTCTGTCAAAATCATGGAAACCAATTTCATGGTGATTCTTCTTCGAAGAATTGGAGACAACCTGATAGTGGTCGTTACTATCACCCTAATAATTATAGGCATTTCAAAAGAGGATATGGTAATAGAGGTTATTCCTGCCGAAGACCTCAGAACCAAACAAATAGATGTTCGCATCAATGTGAACATGATAGTAATCGTGGAAACTGGAATTCGAACCAGGATAACAATTACAATAGAGACCATAATAACTGCAGAGATAATAATAACTCTGATAACTTCAGAGGTAATAATAGTCGGGGTAGATCTCAACACAAAAAAAAGAGATATCAGCAGGCTAATGCTGTACAACAGGAAACTGAGGGAGCCTGTAATCATGTTGTTGATAATAAAAACTTTGACGCTGTCACTGGTTCTGCTTTTGACTTTGAGAGAGCAAACAAATGCCCCCAATGCAGTACTTTATTCGAACCGGGTACCATAACTACTTTGAGTTGTGGTCACCCACTTCCCGCTCTTCCTGCTGCTGTTGCGCATGACGGGAGGGGTTCTTTAATTCTACATAAGGGTCTTGTTAATGATACTCCGGTCTCACTACTTTTCGATTCCGGATGCACCACTATTGGTGTTAGACAATCGCTTGTAGATCCATCTTGTGCTACAGGAAGGGTTATTAAATGTGTCACATTTGGCGGCACTCTACAAAAATATCCTGCTGCTGTAATTCGCATTGCCACTCCTTTCTTTACTGGAGATGTGCATGCTTGTCTCTTACCTAATCCTATTGCGGACCTTATTATTGGTCGTATTCGCGGAGTTAGGGAGTGTACCCCACAGCAGATTGCTGCTTGGGAAGATAATAACATGCAAGCTACAAATGCAGTAGTTACAAGAGCACAAGCTCTACAAACACCCGAAACTTCACTGAATAGTGATAATGAAGTTGATAGCCAAGATAGTCACTTAGTAATCACTCGTGACTCTTTCATAAAATTGCAAGAAGAAGATCCTTCTTTAAAAAAATTCTTCGTTCTTGCGAAGAAAGGTGATCCGAATCAGGATACAAATAGAAAATCTTGGATTGCAATGAGAAACGGCGTACTTGTACGTATGGTACAAGATTCGACTACGTCGGCACATTCGCAAATTCTTGTTCCCAAGAGCATGAGAGTGCAAATATTGCAACATGCTCATGACTCGCAATGTGCTGGACATATGGGTTTTGCCCGTACGAAGTCGAGAGTCCTTGCGGCTTTCTTTTGGCCTTTTGTCAATAAGGACATTCGTATTTACTGCCGATCATGCAAGGTATGTCAGGAGGTCAAATCTAGAGGACCACGACATGCTGCGCCTATCCAGGCTGCTGACATTCCTATTCGGCCGTTCCAGAAAATGGCCATAGATATTATTGGCCCTTTTAGGGTCAAGTCGGCCAGAGGACATCAGTTTATCCTTACATGTGTCGATATGTGCACACGTTGGCCAGAGGCTATTCCTCTTAAGAGCATATCTACTACAGATATCGCAGATGCTCTTTGGTTGATATTTTCTCGCTTGGGGTTCCCCAGAGAAATATTGTCAGACCATGGCACTCAACTCATATCTGACACTATGTCACAGGTAATGTCTACCTTACATATTGAACGATCTCTCAGTAGTATCTACCATCCTATGTCTAATGGGTTAGTTGAGCGTCTGAATAGAACGCTCAAGACTTTGCTTGGTAAGATAACTGAAGATCACCCTCAAGATTGGGACAGGGTTTTACCCGCGGCTCTCTTTGCCTATAGAGAAGTCCCTAATGAACACACAGGATTTTCTCCCTTCGAACTTGTCTTTGGCGCGCGTCCACGCGGCCCTATGTCTTTATTACATGATCTCATCACTGCCGATGATATTAGCGATGAAACTCAATCCTCATATGAGTATGTCATTGCTCTTAGACAAAAGATCATTGAGGCATGTAAGCTAGCAACTGCTTCATCAGAAATTGCTAAAGAGAAGGCAAGACAGTTTGCTAATAAGAATAGATGTCTACGACAACTTTGTCCAGGTGACAAAGCATTCGTCCTACTCCCCAGTAGGGAAAATAGACTTCTTATTGCATGGAAAGGTCCGTATGCAATAGTCTCTCGGATTTCCGATGTTGACTATGTGGTCGATATTGATGGAAAGCATAAAACTTTCCACATAAACATGCTTTCGGAATTTCACGAACGTCCGGACTATTTGCTGCCTATTTTCCAGGCAACGGATGATGCTCCTGCACCTCACGGTCATTATTCATCCCTGTCTGTCATACAGGATGAGGAAGCTACCTTCTCTGATGTCAATCTTCCCCTTCCGGTGGTTCCATTACATTCCACGGAATCTTGGAAAAACGTTTCGGTTTCTCCTAATCTTTCTGGTGACGAACATCGACAAGTCTCGTCGATGTTACAAACATTTCAGGATGTTCTCACTGACATTCCTGGACACACAGATGTCATAGAACATGACATAATTCTTACCGACAATAATCCAATTAGGGTTAGGCCGTATCCTATTCCTATACACTTTCAGTCGCAAGTGGAAAAGGAATTGGATGAAATGATTCAATTAAATATAATTGAACCATCGACTTCACCATATTCTTCTTCCATGGTTATTGTCCGGAAGAAGGATAAGAACATACGAATTTGTGTTGATTATCGCAAATTGAATCAGGTCACAAAGTTCGACGCTGAACCGATGCCTTTGTTAGAAGATCTACTGATTAGACTTTCTAATTCTAGATTCTTCACTAAACTTGACTTGTCTAAAGGTTATTGGCAAGTGCCTTTAGCAGAGCATGCCAAACCTCTTACTGCTTTTTCTACACCTAGGGGTCTATTTCAATGGAATGTTATGCCTTTTGGTCTCATGAACGCCCCTGCCACTTTCGTTCGCATGATGCGTCGAATTCTGTCACATCGTTCGGATGTCATCGCATACTTAGATGACATCTGTCTCTTCAGTGATACCTGGGAAGATCACTATTTAGGGTTATATGACTTACTGTCCACTCTACGTGAGAATAATTTGACAGCGAAACCTTCTAAAGCTTTTGTTGGTTTTGGTGAAATCTCTTTCCTGGGTCATCGTGTTGGTCATGGTCTCTTGAAGACAGAAGACCACAATACTTCCAAAATACTGAACATCTCTGTTCCTAAAACGAAGAAACAAGTTAGGAGTCTCTTAGGTTTAATTCAATTTTATGGGAGATTTATTCCAAATTTATCTTCGATCATGGCACCTCTATCAACATTGTTGAAGAAAGGTTCGCCTAATCTGGTCCGTTGGTCTGAAGAATGCCAATCTTCACTAGACCAAATCAAGAATATATTTTCTTCTCCTCCCATCTTAAGATTACCTACTCTTGATAGGACTTTTGTTCTTCGGAGTGATGCTTCATCCACTGGGATTGGAGCAGCACTGATGCAAGAATATGCAAATACTCTGCATCCTGTTATGTACATTTCTAGAAAACTAAATGCGGCAGAGAGGAACTACTCGGTTTTAGACCGTGAGTTGTTAGCGATGGTTTGGTCAATTCTAAAACTACAAAGATTCCTCCTGGGCGCACATTTCATTCTAGAGACTGATCAGAAAGCTCTTACAGCTATTCAGACTAAGAATTTGAAGAGTTCGAGATCCACTCGATATGCTATAGCTCTTCAACCTTTTCACTTCACGGTACGAGCTATCCGTGGTGCGGATAATGTGATGGCTGACATTTTGTCTAGATGCCCACATGACTCCAACTAATACTTCTGTCCTATATTTCCATATATTACAGAGTCATAACACACCTATATTACTACAATAGATTAGCACATCTTTACTCACTTTATATGTACACACTATCGTGCTTTGTTGTCATCTTCTTCTGTTCGTTTTTTAAGATGATAGAGGAGGACTGAGTAGTTAATATAAGGGCCGTTAGTTTACTAAACAGCCACAATTATTAATAATGTATTGTACCTTATGAAGCATATTAGTTATTAATTAGCATTATATTGCTTGTACTTTCTCAGAATGTCATTGTTGAGCTGAGGACTTACCTTACTAGTATCAAGCATGACGAGTTCTAGATTGGGTACTTACCCTCGGAATACCAGAGCATATGTCCTGGATCGTCATGTAGTTTAACTTTGCTATGTACTTATGTCATTACATGTCAAATAATGTACTATTTAAATTTTCCTATCAGATTTGTACATCCATTTTTAAAGACAATATTAGAGTATGCTGTTTAATGATGATTATAGTAACTTGCATACGTATATTGTGTTTACATGCTAACGTGATGTGTGTTGGTGACACCTCCCCGATGTGAATATTTTTTGAGACATATTTATTTTTCTGTTGAGGTATATCCTCACCAGACACTCTATATTTAGCCTCATGTTAGGCAATTTAGTTAATTATCAGCGCATAATTCGTGCGTTTTGAGCCGCTTATCGCATGCTCTTTGATATTGAAAAAAAAATATGTTCCACATTTTTTTTTATCGGGAGGAGGTGGTGATATGTTGCGTGATAAATTCTCGCAACATCGTTTTATTTCAATATCTATTTTATAACGCAAAGGCAACAACTGCTTGAAATTTATAGTCACTTTTCTCGGTAAGCATTTGTCTTCTCGCGTTGGTATCGAATGCAGTTAAGTTTTGAGCTGGGGTCATTTTGCGCTGGACTGCGCATGACTTGTCTTGCTTCTTGGTCGATCGGTTTCCGCCCACCACTAGTGGAGTGAGCGATTTGGAATGGCGAAAGAGATGCCTCGTTGAAGAGGGGATCTCCGCTATTTTTTGTTCTGTCAGGAATGTGAGAGTCCTCTTATGGATATTTCGTTTATTCGAGATGATACCTCTAGTGTTTCCCACATGTCGGGAGGCATAATATTTCTGTGTATTTCCGGAAGGCAAGGTAAATTAACATTTTCATTAACTCTATCGATTTTTGGTCGTGAACGATTTCGATTCATAGCCTGTCTTCGAAAGTCGTCGTCACGAGATGTTTTCCCAGCTCACATGTCGCTGTATTGTGCTGCATCGGTTGATGCAGGTCCCAAGGACTATTACTTGCTACTTGGTTACCTGAACTAGGTTTGAAAAACCTTTGTTATCTAGAGGATATTTTTGAGGACATTATTTATACTTCGGCAGACGTGTCTGTCTTGCTGAAGTCAGACTAAGGAGAGTGAACTGATCTCATATATCTGGTTATCTCCTGGCTGTTATAGAAAAGGATGGAGTTTTTCACCTGACTACATTTACAGCACTATGAAATATAACATGCATCTGACTCATCATTGTAATGCTGTATACCGTCCATTGCTGTATTGAATGTTGCTGTGATAATGACTGTTTGATGTGCCTACATATTCGCGTAACCATTTTGTCACTGTGGCGTCCACAATAAATAATGAAGAAAAACGTCAACGGCTGTTACAAGAATCATTGACTTTACATGTCGTGAGTTTACTGACGTCCTATGTGGATTGCCCTGTTATTGTGTATGAACATTGTTTGACTGTACATCATCTACACACTACACAAAACCAGACATGCGGATACCATTCATCACCATATGGCATCACGCATCAATAATGCTTAATAATGCTGTGGAAAAACAATTATTAGCCGTGTGGTAAGCACGCCCATAAACAGATCGTTACGTCTAGGGGATAAATTATTTTTAAAAGATACAAAACTCACAAGACATCACACTCTTACTCTATATCAGAATAAAGAATCTTACTGACGAGCTGATATTTGCCGTCTCGTCTTCCTATTCAAAGTTCAAAATCCCGATAGACGAGACCCCATTTGTCGTAGATTTTTGATAGGAGAATTAAGACTTGGGTTGGTCCCTTCTGAATAGGTTGGAATGAGTGATAGTCACAGTGTGAGATAGAAATACAAAATAGATTTCCACGAGTGAGGTGGTAGAATAGTGATAGAGGCTGTCTCTGAGAGCGGGAACTCTTCTCTCTGTGTCTCTCACCTATCTTCTACGACAGATCTAAAGTAGTCAGACAGTCTAACACATATACATTAAATATATATATATATATATATATATATATATATATATATATATATATATATATATATATATATATATATATATATATACTCACGTGCACGCACATTCAAGTAACGACAGGTAGACACACAGACGTGGTAAACTATAACAGAATGATTATATAAATATTCTAGAACGAGCTGACCAACACGCTGATTAATTTATTGTTAAGTTTATTTATCATTTGTAAACTTACGTCACAACATGTAAAATGCATCCAAAAAAAAAAACATATACGCAAAGTCATAAGCAAATCAAGGAATGCTACAATAAAAAAACTGGTAGACCCACAGTGATGATCTTCCCTCGATGGATAGCCCACAGTCCCGTTAGGAGAAAGATGATAACACAAAGAGTCCCAGATACATATGATTAAGTCTAAGAGTTTTCCCCGTTTAAGGTATGAACAGACCTGATACAATAAACTAGTTTAAGGAAAAATATTGTTAGCAACACAACCTTGCATGAAGAAAGTTATGACAGCAAATAGGTGTCAAAATACAGCGGTGAAATAACACTCAGACTTGCGTTCCCTCTTATTCATTCAACCGTGGCCACGTGTACACATTTATACTTACAGCTTTGATCGCTGCCTCTGGGAACATAATAAATTCTAGGACCTTCACAGAGACCAGTAAATGCAGCCTCGACCAAGAAATCCCCAGTTCCAACAAGACGTACTGAATTCTCTGTCTCAGGGAACGATTCCTTGGGTGTTCTTATTTTTCGGATGTCTGTTTAGTCACATAAAATTTGTCCAGGCACGGAAGTTAGCAGAGCACAATGTCACTAGCTTTGGTTTCTAGAATTAAGGAATGTCAGATCGGTGTCTACTTTCAGGAAGGTACTATATTTGGTCACCACAATACTAGTCAAAAACTCTGTCGGAATGTTACTGATATTTTGCTTGCCACAACGGGCTGAACTGTACTGAAGAGTTATTCTGGAAGAATTAATTCTGGCGCGAAGGCCTCTTACTTCATTTAACTGTTAAAGTTCAGGTAATGAAAGTGATTAGTTTCTTCACAAATAATGTTCACGTACTAGAACGCTGGCAAAGTTGGGTACCACAGTTTCACTATATAAAAATGGAAAGAACACATATCAAATAATTTACAATATGTACTCAATATAACTTACATTTTTAAACTGCAAGCGTACCGCTTGACTTATCATTTAAATCCCCGTGACGTAAGTTATATTTAAAAATCAGCAATCCTCATGAATTAGGAACACGTGCGTATTCCGTCACCATTCATGAGGCTTCTAGCATTTATACGTTAGTTTAGAAAATTTTGTTCTCGTCTGATTATTTAGCAGTAAAATTAACTTCATTATAGCTACATTGTTGTTTAAGCTAGAAAATATAATTTATTCTGCTCTCCACTGAAACACGTCACTAGAAAATAATACAGACTATATAAATTTGGCACTCTGCACAAAATCTAACTAGTCAAATATGAAATAAGCGACTTAACACTTTAAACACTTCACAAAATACTAGAATATAATATATAATATTTTACCTCACAGAGAACTACAGGTAGTCGCACAACTTAAGAATTATGTGCTTATATTTTTGGAAGTCTAGAAGTTCGACAAATTGTCGAAACAAACTGAGAACTTCGCTATACAGCTTATACTGTTCCGAGCAACCTGTCTACTGCGAATTTAGAGGACTGAATGAAAATAAAATTTAACATTCTGGTTATATCTATTACCAGACAAAGAGGTAATCGTTTAATTTCACTAAACGAAATAATCCCCCTTTCCATCTATATCACTTACGTAACTGTCATAAACTGTCACTTTCTGACCGAGAGGGCGTGTGTCAGTTGCGAATCTCAGACAACTTGTCTGCAATGCAGGGGCAGTTTTTGCACCTACGTTTAACAAACTGACCGAGAAACGTGCGTGTCAATTGCAAAGGTAGACAACTTGTCTGAAATGCAGGGCAGTTTTCACACTTCAAGCTGACCATGGCCCACCATGAGTGTTGTGGCGGGTGAAAATGCAGACAAATTTGTCGCCTATATGTCTGGCGAAACGAATATACACGGTGTATTTCGTCAATCTCACGCCAAATCGTCTGGTCCTACGTCTGAGTATGAACCATAATCGCACCTCTCGTCAAACTGCGCGAATGACATCTACGTAATCAAGTTTCTCGTTTCGTCAGCAATGAAATGCGTTTCTAAATGAGAAACGAAACTAGCGAAAGTGAGAATGGCAAAATAGTAATGTATTTTAGTCGCAAACGAACGAATGCGAAAAAAACACAGGAAAAAGGTAAAGAGCGACAATAATTAGAGAACATGGGTGGAAAAAAAAGAAGAGGAAAATATAGAAAATTCAATGAACATAACTCTCTGTGACAGATGCATATTACCAGCTCAGCAGAAGAGAACAAGTGATAATTGTCAGATTCCGCTCAAACCACAACAGATTGGGATTTCATCTATTCAACAAGTTAAAGATAAGAAGTACCGATGAGTGTAAATGTGGCACTGATACAATGACTACTGAACGTCTGCTTCACAGATGCAAAAACTATGAGGAACACAGTAAGCACATACGCCCGTTACCAGTACCTTTTTTTGGAAACACTCTATGGAGATGCAAATAGCCTGAAGTTGGTCACCGCTTTCTTTGAAACTATTCAAGTAGACACCTGAGAGGTACGATGAAGAAGAAGAAGAAGAACTTGTCATATAATTTTGGGTCGATCTCTTGTCCTCTCCGGCCGTATTCAGTTACATTTGCTGTGCGTACTGATTACGTTTAATTTACATGGTCGGCACATTTCTTTCTCTGCAATCAAGCAGATATTAGCTATTTTCTAATCACCTTACACTCCTTTCAGTAATAATTCGTCTTGTCTGTTTACCTGACTATCCCTGCTGAGAGAGTAGAAAGGTGATGCAATATTGACCGGCAGTCATGTTGGTAAAATTCTCTTGTACCAAACCTTGGCCGCGCCTGATTTGCACGACGTACGCCCAGCCAGTTTATTTAGCGCTGATATGGAAATTGGGATTTACTAACTACTGTCGTGAAGAGTCACAACCCAGATGGTTACACGAGGGTCAGTGTTTGCACAAGGACGGGGAGATAAATTACACGTATGCTGACATATTACAGACATGCACCTGGAAGACGAAATGAGGTAATAGCATCCGGATAGAAGTATTACGAAGATATTACTTGAGATAAGAGTAAGAAGTTATTTGTAATCACTGACGAGAATATTCGGAGGTTTCACGTCCATATTTAGGAGACGTGACCTTTCTATAAAACTATCACGAGGGAAATGTTTTAAATAGACGCCATCAAACCCCGCATGATTGTAACTGTGTGTGAGTGTGATCCAGTCATCCAGCTACAAAGAACCAAACAGCAGCTGGAGCAGAACAGACAAACCCATTGGCAGCTAAGTAGAAACATAAAAGCTACCAAGTGAACTATCCAATTTTTTAACGCCATAACATCACTCAGTGATGACAACTTTATCAATAAGGAATTATTCATTTTAATAACTGTTAGAACATAATTGATTATTAAATTTGTTACTTGTATAAAGACAAATCTAAAGTTGATTTAATCATTTTGAATGTACTACATCCGTATGTTTCAGACAATTTCTTAAATACACTTAAACGGAGCTATACAATAATAATAAGAGGAATTTCGCTGAATTAACTCAGCTGGGGGCTTGAACGAGCTAACAAATTATAAGAAAACCCTATCCTTCACAAAAGTTGACGGCAGATACTAGACTTAACATTTGCTCAGCTTCATGCAGCATCGTTCTCGCTTTTATGAATATCTTGTGAAATCTCCCGTGAGGTAGAAGCATCATTATCCTTCTACCTACAACTCTGCCAAGAGTAATCGTGTTCGAATGTAGACACCTATGAAGACCCACATTAGTTACTCTTGAGTTTTGGCCATTGTTGGAACACTACTGCAGAGCTAAGGGGAAGCAACCCGTAACAGAACTGATGACACGAATCAGACAACTGTCAGTGGAACAAGAGTCGAAAAGAAGACTCTGAGAGTGGACGGGACACATTGAGGAAACCTGTTAACAGCCTTACCTGGCAGTCCTTGATCTGAAACCCCTAAGATAGGAGAAACAGAGGTGAACTAAAAGACACACGGAGAAGAGAACTGAAGATGAAAATAAAATTGATGAGAAAGGCATAAAGCTGATGGCACGTGACAGGAGAACTTGATTGTAATTGTTAAAGGTCTATGCTCTTTCGGGAGGTGACGGGTAATGATGAAAACATGTATATTACACTATACATTTGCTGTTGTATAAACGTATTTGTCTGTTTAACTGATGTCGCGCAGTTCTCGTTGCGTATGTGGTCGTGAGTTAGAAAATCCAAGAACGAGATTAATCTCTCGCAAAGGACAAAGTTAGCCGGAAAATAAATATCCCAAGATCTGTGAGGTCTAAACGTGTCACGGAATCCATTTTTCTTCACGCTATGCGGTAAGCAGTGATACATTTTGTCCCAGGCAACAGCTAATTTCCTCTCAAATTGAGTCTTCTAATCCCCCAATCCGTTACTTAAATGCTCGTTTCGGCTGGTGTCTTCATTGTAAGGTAATTGAATACTGTCTCCTTTATGAGATAAATTCCTGCGATTATAGAACTATCTTGTTGCCCCTATAGTCCTTAAGGATCTAAGAAGAGACGAAGAAAGAATACAACTACTGCACCCTCAGTCATGATGTAATATTAATAATAATAATAATAATAAAAATAATAGTAATAATGATAATAATAATAATAATAATGATAATAATAACAATCATACTAATTGGGGTGGGTTTAGATGTTATGAATGTTGGGGTTATTGTTATAGTGTAACTGAGTGAGGTCAAGCTGTGAAGGCCTCTGAGTCTAATAGATAATAAGGGTGTGTTCTCAGAGAACCTTTCTGCTACCACCCTAAGATCTCACTCAGACTTATTTTTGACTAGTATGTCTGACAGCTACGTCTAATGTCTAGGGTAATGCAATTGTAGTATAAGAAAATGACAACAAATACATTTAAGAACTCTATGAAAAGTACTTAACAACACCCAGAGTTAAGTTTAAAATGTGAAATCTTTTTTTACAATTTATTGGTTCCAGTATCACAATTTTGTGTATACTGGAATATTGAACTCAAAATAATAATTCAAAGTATTTACATAAAATTAATTCAATTTATAACTGAGTATATTCTTATTCACAACTGTAATTAAATGTGTCAATCTGGAACAGTGTCAATTTATTCTTGCTCCTATGAATGGGTATTGATTACAAGAACGTTTTTCTTCATCATAATCTGAATGATTTAATACACGATTCAGGAACTGAGAGTAGTTGAGTTTGATATATCAAGTGCCCAGAGACAATTTCTTAACTGAGTGGTGCCTGGTATGCAGGATGAATTTTGGTTAGATCACCAGCCTCCACTACCAAGTAAGGATTCTGCTCTTGCAATATAACACGGAGGCACACCGTCGATACTGCCTCAATTCTTAGATGCAGAAATATAGACAGGTATTGGTTGACCTGGGCTCACTTTGAGTCATAGATGAAACCCTGGAACGATATAAATGCGTCCTACTCAACCTCTGATATACTCTCTCTTTCCCTAACTCTAAACAGTTTTAATCATATTCAGACTCAGCATGGTAACTAAACAATTAGTTAACGTTCTTAATTGGTTGTATACCCCATTCATGGTCAAATTAACTTCAAACTACAGTTTGACACTTTCCTTGACGAAGGAAACATTTTAAGTTAATAATATCAAGTCATGTATAATCACGGTGACTTGCTGAAGAAGACGGCCAGTGGTTTGCATGGTCTTATGTCATAATACTGTACAACAATTTCCCCATTAATTATTTAATTTTTCTTTCTCCCAAAATGTCAGAAAGCCTGCATGGCTTTTCTACAACATGTTACTATATTTCCTAACAACTCTGTGAAACAACACAAAGTTTGATGTTGACTTCCCTCTAGATACTTTTACCCACATAATTTTCATACATATTCAATAATACATACATAATAATAATAATAATAATGGTGATATAAATGTTTTCTTTCTTACCGCATCAGAGAAATACTAACACTAATAAGTTTGATTTGCGATAAATATGGTCAAATCCAGATCGCTTTCTGGTGCAGATCAGCAAAGTCAAGATAGTACTATTATCTTGCTTGTCGAACAACTTTAGTGTAGAAAATTTCTTTTACAAGTGGCCCCGAACACTACTACAAATTAGTTTTATCCCTCTGTTAGTATATTAGACTCCAGCCAATCAGGGACTGTTTAGCTTCTAGCGTCTGTTTATTCAAACTGAACTCATATTTTCAAATCTTGGACTAACTTCCCCTCTATCCCCACTACAGGGCAAACTGAGAAAGATTCAAGTCTGTTCGTCCATCTGTCTTCGTCAATATCTCAGTTAGTTATTTAGTGTTTCAAATTCTGCTAAATAATTAGTGATCATGTTGCTGTCACACAGTGGTTTTATTCTTTTATTTATTATATTCACTAGTATCGTTTTTATTCTTCATTTCATCATAATTTACTTTTTCCTTCTATACTTATTCAAATAACATATTTTATTATTTTTGGGTTCTTCTACGGCAAGAAAATATATATCACACTAAGTAATATGTTAGGTATAATAACCAAATATTATCATTTTAATCGTCCCCTATTATGTATATCCATCTATCGTTCAATTGTAACAGTTAGTTTCACTTTCGAAATGCAGACGATAGTTTAAACGGACTCCATACCATTCCCCCTTTCCAATTTTTCTCTCTCTCTCACTTTTTCTAAGAAAACTACAGCGAAAAATAGCAGATGTTCAAACATGCCCTAACGACGGTAACTAAGGCCTGTAGTCTATTTTTCAAACACTAACCTATCCCTCGCGTGTAGTGTTTCAAACCAATTCTGTGACGTCGCATTGTCGCATGCGATTCAAAAACCAACGCTTGTCAAGGCTTTCATTCATCTCCTATCTCTCCCTCCTACGTTTTCTTCTCTCACTCTGACTGAAACGAACACTTAGCTGTCTGCAAAACGGCGTTTAGGTAATATTTAGCGTTAATTCTAAGTCTCAAGGACGAAACTAGGAACGCATGTAAGATTTGACAGCGGGATCATTGTCTAAGCATTACTACTGCACACAATTCAGCGCTCTACTGGCGTTGAGGACGAAGATAGGCAAGCGCACACGGGCGGGTTTATTTATTATCATAGGAGTAAAATCTTACTGAATTTAGCGATTGTTTCACAGATTTTGCTACACTAATCATAATAATAATGATGATGATAATAGTAATAATAATAATAATGATATAATTATAATAATCATAATGATAATCATAATCATAATAATAATAATACTCATAATGATAATAATCATAATAATAATAATCATAATGATAGACCCTTCAGTCATTACCTGACTATGGGAATGTGCCCCTTAGGTGACAGTCTTCAGCTTCTTTGTTTCCTCGTGTTCCTTTCGAAGTTTCTCCTCTCTTGTGCTCGCCGTGAGAGCTTCTTTTCGCCCAATTTGGTGGCTTCGTAGACAGCATCGCCACTTTGTGTGATATGCTGCGTTAAGTGGTATATATATATATATATATATATATATATATATATATATATATATATATATATATATATATATATATATATATATATATATATATATATATATATATATATATATAAATATATATATATGTATGTAGCGGATCTTTAGAAAAGACCAGTGTTGCCAAAGTAAATCCCAAATGCTCCCGAGTGGAAAACAGCAGAAGGTCTAAAACATCGCTACAATTTTATATCCATTATGAAGGATGACAATCCTGTAAAACCAATTAATACAGGAATTACTGCTGGAAGAGTTTGTGAATACTTGACGCTGGCTTCATGCAAGGGGACAAACTGAAGGGACAAACTGAAGGGACAAACTGAAGCAGTGGTTCCTACTCCAGGAGGAGCGAAGAGTAAAATGATTATGATGACGAATCATTGCTCAGGGATCATACCACATTTATACATTTAGAAAGAGTATATCACTGGAAAGATTAGAGTCTTAGAAAACACAAAACGATACACAAAAGAACATATTATATATATCTACAAGTATATCTAAATGTGAAGAAAGATAATTACTGGCTGAACTCGTTATAATTGGTTTGGTTTTGGTTTTAAAAAACAATTTCATTTCAAACGAACAACTCCATAAGCGATCCGATCTCTTCCTTTAGATCAGACAAGGAAGACCTCAGCACAGTGCATGATCTCCTAGCACCGGTAAGGATCCCAATGTATGTTTTCAGGAATCACACATTCTGTAAATACTGTTGTGGTGGGTAGGTTTCCTAACTGTTAAATTTTGTCAGTCCAGCGGCCATATGACCTACTCTTTACGATGTCCAACTGCCGAGGGATTTTTAACGTGTGCAACTTGCACATGGTACCTCCTATTTTTTCGCGCTGATCCGAGAAAACTAGGTGTCCATGTCACTACCAAGAAGATCAGCGGATGGGGGGGGGGGGGGGGGGGTATGACATCATTAGGAACCATTGGTTCCAAAAGAAATGTCCATCATTTATATTCCCTGTGCTGGGTGCGAACTCAGCCCCTTTAAAATTAGAGGCGGACGCCATACCTCTTAGCCACTCTGACGCCCGTTGTAATTACAACTAGCAACTAAGCTGTCAAAAATAACTGCAAAGAATTATGATGTGCGATTTCTGTCTCACGTGCTGGGGATGGCACAATTTCTTCAGTATTCAGTTTCTTATATTCTATTTCCTTTTACCTTTTAACTTTAACCTTTTAACTTTAACCGTTTAACTTTAACCTTTTAACTTTAACCTTTTACCTTCCAGCGAACAAGTAATTCCGTCATCACCCAGTAACACTTGGAAACAATAATGAACAAAACCGCACCCACAAACACTCAAGACAGATGGATAGACAACATTACAGAAATGCTGCAACGACACTGGCTCACAGCAGATAGCGCGACATTATTGTCTCAAGAACGCGAACTTCGGCTCTACGCTACGTTTCACTGCAAGTGTAGACTGAAAAAAAGGCAAAAAAATAAAGCAGTAGTAGGCAACCCAGCAGCATTTATGGATCTACGTTAGAAAGGCTGAACTCACTAAAGGTCTACCTTGATAAAATCCTGTAATGTTTTTTGGTTTCAGAATATCTGTTTTTTGTAATAAGTCAAATCTTCTTCTTCCTACACCCTGAGTCGTCTCCTTGAAAGCTACTTGTATCTCCGTAGAGCTTTTCTCCGAATGGTACTGCTGTCGGCCATAAGCGCTTTCTCTGTTCCACATAAGTTGGGCATCTTTGAAGCAGATGTTCAGCAGTCATTTTATCAGTGCCAACCTGTATGTAAGTTTTATCTCTGCCGCCCGATCTGCTTATTGCGATCTCTTCAACAGTGCTGTGGAAAATTTAAATTAAATATTTTACAAAATGTTAGCGTCGCTTCAAAGAAATTATCGCTTTCTATCTTATAAAGTTGACGAATAAAATACAATTTCTTTGCTAGTTTGTGGACTTTCACTGGGAATACAGTGAAAGTTACTTTGTACCTGAAGACACCGCGCTTCTAAATGCTGGTGGGACAGAGCTAGCCCTAGGTTAGGAATTCCTTTTCCCCTTCCGTCACATAGAAATCTACCGAATGATGCAATGGGATCGACCGGTATACAAGATCGACCAGTAGCCGACCTCTGGTCTAAAACCATTAGAAATGGTTAAAAACATGATAAGAAAATAATGTTTGTTTTCCAAGGATTAACTTTCATCAAAGCAAGCAATAAGGAACATGCATAAATACAGTTGGCTAAACATAGTAGAGGAAACAATAACTAACTACATAAATACAGTTGGCTAAACATAGTAGAGGAAACAATAACTAACTACATAAATACACACTGAAGACGCACAGTCATAGTAGCATTGATACTGCACATATAGGTAAAACATGGTGATGCCTAGATGGCAGGGAGGATATTGTGATTCGCTTGCATTGCTAGGCGGGGTTGTCGCACGGAAGGTCCTGGGTTCGAGTCCTGGGTAAGCCACTCACGTCTGTTGTTTTTCTGTTGTCTAGTTTTCTACTTCTTTATGTCTTACGAGTGCCTGAAAACACACCTTTATGTTTGTCTAATATTTATTTAGAAAATTAACTAGCAGATAAAAACACCAAAAGATTGACGATCAATCAGTACCCTTTAGTTCTTCAAGCAATACATGCCTCCAACAAACACACGGGAAAGAAAAAAAAGGGTTTGCGTATGCTATAAAATAAAGTAGAGATTGTAGCTGCGAAGTATAAACAAGCCTGCAGGTATCAAACATCAAGATTGATTAATGTAGAGTCCATAAGTGGTGAGTAAACTAAATCAGGGTGTAAGAGTATTAATGGCACATTAATTATTCTAAAGACACAAATAATTGGAATTTTACGAAAATCTAAATACCAATTAACAAGACGTTGGCGCCTGAGATAAAAAAGCTGTCTATGCTAGAAGGAACTAATCGTCACCTCCAATACATGTGGCAGGTACATAGAAAAACCCAACAGTGAACGAAGAGATGGAAATATCCATTTGGTTAGATTGTAATAAATACAAGAAAAACACATTACATCCAAGAATTGTTTACGTGTATTGAAAACAGTCATGACTGGAAAATCTGATAAGTATTGACACAACCTTTGGATCTAACAATTGCCAAAACAGTTGAGTATAAGGATGAAACCCATAATATAACATGAAAACCATCGTATATTATGAAAACCATCGAATATTTGAAAACCATGGTATAACATGAAAACCGTCGTATAACTTGAAAACCATCTAATAAACTAGTGTGGGACAAATTACTATAAAAGAACTAATGGGGCACGAACGATATGACGTTAATATTAAATGTGAGGAAAGCAGATGTCGATAAGTGTAGTCTTAGATAAAATAGTGGATGTTAGATTTTGGTATCACAAAGTATTATTAGTATGGAGGTGAAAATATTGATATAAGATACAGGAATAAATAAGACGTTGCTCCATCACCGGAAATACGTAAATTGCATCAGAGGCATAATTAAACAGGAGTTTGGTTTGGTTTTTAAGGACTATCTTCATTGCACACGGATAACTCCATCAGTGCTCCGATCTCCTCCCTTAGATCACACAAGGAGGATCTCATCACAGTGCACGAACTCCGTAGCACCGGCGAGAATTCTAATGTGTGTATATAGGAATCACACATTCTATAAATATTTTTGTGGTGGGTAGGTTTCTAATTATTTAAATTTTGCCAAGGCAGCCGCCTTATGGCCTACTCTTTACGATACACAACTGTCGTAGGATTTTTAACGTGCCCAACTTGCACACGGGACCTCTTATTTTTTCGCACTTATCCGAGACAGCTAGGCATCCGATCTCACTACCCAGAAGACCTTGGGGAAGTATGCCATCATTAGGACCTCTGGTTCTGAAAAAAAAATTCCATAAATGATATTTCCTCTACTGAGAATCGAACCCAGTACTATTAGAATTCGGTGCGGACGCCATACCTCATAATCACTACGACCCCAAGTTGCATTGGAATGCAAGGCCAGTTGTGATACGAACTCAAATCACTATCTACAACATAAGCTGGGTCTGCGATACAAAATGCTTTTAATTACACATCGGCCACGGTGAATTTGCAGGTGAAGACCCTGAACGGAGGGGGAGTTGGAGGTTGGTTTTTTTCTTCTTTTATATCCAGCGGCACGTGGGCTTCAGCCCTTCGGCCCAATGACATGAAACAAATTTCGTGGTATTGCGAAGCTGGAGAGCTGTTGTAAATTTATTTTGAAAGAAAGAGTCTTAGAAATAGTGGTCCTGTTTAGAGTGGAGAATGATGGTGAAAGCTCAGTGATAATAAGGGTTAGAAAGTAAATAGTTGCTTCACAGAGTGCTGGGGAGAGTAAGGACAGACTTATTTACCACAATCGTTCCTCTCAATCTTCTCCTCAAACTCTCCTGGTCAAACAATTATTTGCAAGTTTCCAGACACTCACCTGCGCTCACACCGATTTGGTGCTTCAAACACACAGACGCACGTGAATACAAACTATATTAAACAGATATGGGAAATTTGGGCTTTGGTATTCCAACACAGTACTAAATACGTTTATGCTGTTTATTAACATTAAAATCAATCACAACAATTATCATGTGTTAAAGGAAAAATATCAAAAGTACTGAAAATACAATTAACAAGGAGGGGGGGGGGGGGGGGGTGAAGAAGATTGGTATCGACTACGCCCTTCCCGCTTGTATTAGACAAAGATAAACCCAGTCCAAAGATAGATAGTTATCAGGAACATAGGTAATGTAACCCAACAGTGAATTTAATTACTCTGAAAGAGGTGTTACAATATTAGGTATGGGTGGTAGAAAAAATCCTGTTATTCCCAATTGTTTTTCCCTTTACTAAGCAAATGAAAAAAAAGGGGGATGGGGGGTAAACAGCGTTAACAAGATATCCCACTTAAAGGAACCATGCAGGGTATACAGAAAATGTATTACCCGGTAGGCAAGTTAACAAATGGTTTGCAAAAATTAAATCTCCTGTCATTCATGCACGCTCGTGAGGACCCACACTCATATGCTCCCACTCACTTACCGATTGCAGCATCAGGCATTCCATAGAATTATATAAACAGCAATTACACTCTTGACATATGAAAAAGTCTGGTACTTCGATGTCCAGCCCCAGATTTAGCGAGGTTGGCTGATAGCAAATATTCCCACTTATCGCCGGACGTGAAGCCTAAGAGTTCTTGTGTTTTATTATATAAAAGGAGTATATGGGATGGCACTGTCACAGTTCGATACAGGGGTGAGAGTGGAGTGATCTCTTTAATTTCGCCGCTGGTGGTAAAATTCCTTCAATGCGTGATGATAGCAACTGACCGGTAAGTTTTTTAAATCCAGTGAGGAAAAACTAGGCCCAGTCACAGTTTAGGTAAATATGTACTCTCTCACAGCAGAACAGTGAATAAAATATCGCTTCTGGCAACTGTTCTTCTTCCAGTTTATCTTACAGATTGTAATTTAATTTAATGGTTTATTTAAATGTTCTTGGGCGTGCTTTCTTTCATGTAATTATGATAGCTAGGCCGCATCGGACCGCCACAAGATTATATTTAAAATGTTTCATCAATATATCTGGAAATTTAAGAACCGAGTCTGAAAGACTCTGTATGATTTCTTGCTGGGATCGCAAAGGTTATTTGATCATTCTATAGAAACAGATAGAAAAACCATGACAACATAATCATACCGCAAAAATCAAATAATATTCTAACGCGCGATAAATTTACCGTTAAGACTATCTATATACACTCGCGTATTTAATTATGTATTTAAGAAAACACTTCGCGAGTCTAATGGTTGAAACACACATCTATATATATAGGACTTAACTAAATTTATTAATTATAAATTCCTTCGCGACTTTAAAAGTTACTTTAGCATTTAAGCATCTATTATTTTTTGAAATATTATAATAGATATATCATTAAATTTACCACTGGAACTTTTGAGATGAGTTTAATTTAATAGATTTAAATAAACACAAAATCCAGTGAAATAAAATGAGAGCACTAGACCACTGATCACTTTAACAAATATATTATACCGTGCACAGAAAAAAGAAATCACTCCAATGTAGCCACCAATTCAGATGGAAATCTAGCAAAATTCTACTATAGCTAGTGAATCTTAAATCTCTGGCAACCGAATGATAAAATGGCTTTCTTCATGGTCTGTATATATCTAACTGGAATGCAAGATTGGGGAGCATGTTAGAATTTGACACCTTTTTAGATCTCAGGAGACTTTCGGGTTTCTGACCGCCAGATTAAGGAGAAATGCCGCCCCTGGTTTTCCTTATCTCCGTTTGCTGCGTCCGCTTTGTCTCTCCCGTTCGTGTCCACTGCGATCGGTTCTGTGGTTACCACAGAGATGCGAAATGCCGGCAAGAAACTTGCGTCGTTCGTTTCAGGGACCACTACTGCCTTTGATAGCATGCCGCTAGTCTTTCCTGAGATCCCTCAGTGCCTGTTTGATCGTGTGCCGCTACTTTCGTTTGATTCTGGCCACGCCCCCACTGGACCGGCGTACTGACCAAGTTAATGAAAATAACTGAATATGATTGCTCAAGAGATATCCGTGGGCGTGATTTAACCTCTCCTTAAATCAATGCGATGACCAGAATGTACGGTAGATAAACTGTCCACATATTAATCAGCAAACGTGTTGACAAGTCTACTCTGCTCAGACCCATATTAATGAGCAAACGTGTAGTTCCACGTTTCTGTTGTGCATAGCTAATGAGTCCAGGTGGAAGCATTCCCGTTTGACGAAAAGTTACCACAATATTCGGGGGCACTGATGTTATCCGAAGGGGTCGTTACGAAGGGTCGTACCATATCATCCAACACCTCAGGGTCAGCTGAGTTCGTCTGTCACAATCGTCCCCTCTTTTGAGACATGAAAACCTCTTTTCATGTTTGATTTATGACAATGAAGCTGCCCTGATCGGTAGCTTTTGGGTGATTGGTATCTTCAACTTCCTCCTCTTCCTCCGTTGTCCAGTTTCTACTCAGGAAATCCGCCCCGACATTCTGTCTTCCCGGAATATATTCCACTTTGAAGGAATAAACGCTTAAAAGAAGGGCCCATCGCATGATCCTTGTGTTAAATTCTTTATTGGCACCAAGAAAGGCTAACGGAGCGTGGTCTGTTTGCACCGGGAAAGATGTCCCATAGAGAAACTTATGATGGCGTCTGATACCGTCAATCGGAGCGAGACATTCTCTTTCAACTACGCTGTAGTTCCGTTCAGCTTTATTTAATTTCCGACTGCCGTAAGCAACTGGAAATAGCATGTTCGGGTCACTGTCTTCGGCTTGAAGCAGTGTTGACCCGATGCCCTGACCTGACGCGTCGACCCGCAGTACAAAAGGTTTCTTGAGGTCAGGCAACCTCAAAATGGGGTATGCAGACAACTGTCCTTTCAAAGTGCAGTACGCGTGTTCGCACTTTTGATCCCAAATGACCTTATCAGGACAACCTTTCTTTGTGAGGTCAGTCAGAGGTGCCGTCAGTCCGTTGAAGTTCTGGATGTATTTCTGATAGTATGCACATAGTGACAGGAACGAGCGAGTGTCTTTCTTGGTTCGGGGTCTTTTAGCTGCAATTATTTTCTCCACGTTTTTCTTAACGGGCCAACTTCAGTCGTGAGAAATAGTATGCCCCAGTGTTGAGGATTGCTTCATGTCTGCAGCATGGCGCATTCCTCAAATGATTATATCTCCGCGACCGATGTCGATGATTGTTGAATGTGTGCAAGCATTTGAGTTTTGATCACACTCGGATTGCTGCACCATGGAACATCGCAATTGAATATATATTAACGACGTAGTATGCATATCACTATGCATGACGCGTATGTCTTTATAACGTCATTCGACTTGTGGGTTTTGACCCGAACGGCAGTGTGTTTCAGAAGTGTGGCCATTGCCACTTATATTGTGTGGTATAACCACTTGGAAAGTGTTATTAATTGTGTGGCTGGGAAGCCAATTGAGCAGTGTATTTCTTGAACCAAACGTAAGTCGTCGTATGAATAACGCAGTTTGCATAATTATGGCAGATTAGCCTGGCTTGGTATGCCAAAGGAACAGTATGTTACTAGCAATAGTGTAAGACTAGTATAGATGGATATTGTACAGCTAGCGGCAAGCGTAAGCCTAGTGTAACGGATATTAGACGACTAGCAGTAGACGTAAGCCTAGCATAATAAGTGTATTGCAGAACTAGCAGGATAGTTAAGTCTAGTGCGAAAGGCTATTGTATAAACTAGCGACGGGAGTAAGTCTAGTTAGCCTCTGAATTTACGCCAAAGGACATTGGCCGTTAAAAGGAACTGACCTTGAACCAGAACTCTAGATAGAGATTAATGAACATGTGTTATTGAAATAATGAGAACTCTTACAGATCGTACATGAATGTGATGTGACTTTTGTTCCCATGTAGTTGGTGTCTGCTCATGGTATGAAATTACTAATTAAATATTTTGAGTCGTCAAAATCACGGTCTTATCAACTGTCGTATTCGGAGTTGAGTTAAATGCTGTTAATATTCAACTGATCATGACCAGTGATGATTAATGTCTTAACACGCTGCATCTCACACTGCCAATATAATCAATAAGACAAGAGACTAATACAGGTCAGTCAAGGGTCGAATATTTAATATGAAACATGTTCAGCACATAATGTATCACAAGGGTTAAAGCAGACATTATCGATACCAACGAACAGTATTACGGAATCCTACAAAAGTGATAAGAACCCGAGGGACTTTGACTCTATAAACTGAATACGCATATAATAACTTGGTCATCCTCAAATACTAGAAGTCATCGCAGCACCCAGAACATACTGGGGTCCCGAGGCCCGTAACATACTGGTGTCAGAAAGTGTCTGGATTTCGTGAATACTGGATCCCCCCCTTCAAGTATCGAAGAAAGCTAAACTGATGATGAACGTTTTGAAGGCAAAATCATTCATTCAAGCCTAACTGGCAACTGAAATGCGCATGTCAGTAAGTGACGTCACTATATCGATGCCGTCACCACTAGCATACAACATTGCCTGAGAGAATCCGAATTTTTCTTCCACCACAAGAGAATGATTCACGCAGATAGAACGGTAATCTTCCACTCGAGAACCTGAACCAGTGGAGAATGTATCTCTTCATCAAATTCATCTGAGGCTGCGACGCAGATCGATTGAAGAAACTACGTTCGAAGACCGAAGCAATACTTTCAAACGGTTGTCCTACTGCGAAGGTCAAGGTCTACCATCAATGGACTACAGCTGTTGAAGACACGGTTCGGAACTAGGATTAGAATTACATGCATTCATGTATTTCTCAGAGGGACAGCGAAACAGATAAGTTCTTGATTTTACTTGGGCGCTTGAACATTATCATACTGTCCTCACATTAGCTTTGGTCTACAGTTCATCGTCACTTTACTTACTTTTCTACTCATCATCTGTGTTTCCCCATTCATGTTTATTCGTATATTTGTATATTCGTATTGTTTAATATTGACTGGAATTTTCCCAGGAAAACTTCAGTGAATTTTAACTTCTATTAGATTTGCATGCTTATATTTGCTGACTGAGGATCTGACTGATTATATTTTTTTCTTTTGAGTCAGGAAATAAATGTTTCCTCAGTTCGCAATATAACCATATTTTGTGTACTTAGCAGTTTCGTCAAGTGAATTACGTCATCTTTATTTACGTAACCTAATTTCAGTACTGTTGACAATTGTTGTCGTGTGTGATCTAAAACTTCTTTGTCTACACGTTCGTTTAAGACGACTTGTCTTGTTATATTTTTGTGATGTAAATTCTTTTCTTTCTTTTACTGATTACTGAGTATAAGTCTCCTTTATTTACTTTATAAGTGTAAAGTGTTGTCGTATAATTGAAAAATCATTTCATTGTAACTCATTTGATTGTTTTCACTGTCTTTGTCACATGTTCTTGGAACTTGTTTGTTATTGATTAATATATTCATGTACATATTATAGTGAGTTCTATAGTCCTGGTGTATATTATAGACTATCGAAGGTACTCAGAAACCTATTATCATGTCTACACTACAGGAATTCATTGATATTGGAAAAAGTTATGGAAAATCAGGAGCAGAACTACAAAGTTTTGCAGATACGAAATATGATGAATATTTATCGCGTCTGGAAAGAATGGAACAGCGCGAAATGACTAAACGAGCTGATGAGCTTAGGAGGTTTGAATTAACCCAAGAAAGGGAATTGAAGGAAAAAGAAATATCCATGAAATTGGAATTAGAACGATTGACTTTAGCTCAACAAGAGAAAGATAGAGAATTCGACAAGGAAAAAATGGCATTAGAAAAGGAGAAAATGGCTCAACGAGATAAAGAATTAGCTCAACAAGAAAAAGACAGAGAGCAAAAAGATAAAGAAATGGAATTAAGGAGAATGGAACTTATGCAACTGGATCAATCCCATAAAAATGCCATGGAAATGGAAGCTTTAAAACTTCATGCAGAAAAAGAAAAAGCTTTAGAATTAGCTAAAGTGCAGTCTGAACAGACCAAGACTGCGGCTGGTACAAATATTTTCTATCCTAAGTTAAAAATGCCACATTTTGACCAAACTCGCGATTGTGTTGACTCTTTCATATCTAGATTCAGCATCAAGGTCACAGCTCTGAACATACCCAAGGAAAGATGGAGCAGTCTTTTACTTGATTTTTTGACTGGTGACTCACTTAAATGTTTCATGAGTCTTGATGAAAAGAGCAGAAGCGATTTCGATGTCGTAAAAGAGGTATTACTAAGACGTTTCCAGTTAACTGAGTCTGGATTCAGAGATCGCTTTCATGCGGCTAAGCCAAGCAAGGATGCAGATTTTGGTGAATTCATTGCATCTATTAAACATTTCCTTAGCAGATGGATTGATCTATCTGGTATAAATAAAACATATGAAGGTGTTATAGATCTCATGCTGCGAGATAAAGTTTTATCCGCATGCAGCACTGAATTAGAAGCATTTTTACAAGAAAGACATCCTAATTCTATCGATGAGTATGAAAAACTCGGAAGACAGTATCAGACCGCACATCAGAATAAAGATCTTCATAGATCGACTATTAGAGATCCTATGCCTGTGTGCGCGGCACACCATGATCAGAGACCTCGATCGAAGAGCTTTGATGGACGTTGTCGTTCAGATTATTATCAATCCGACAGAGGTTTTTATAACTTCCGTCGTCATCGCTCTCCTTCGAATTCATATCGACGAGGTTATAGAGGATATTCACCTCATGATCGTGGGTATCACAGAGGCAGGGATTATGATGGTTCACATCAGAAAGGATGCTATAAACAGAGATCATCTTATGGTAGAGATGCCAGGAAGGATGACTCTACTGATTTTTATTATAGCAATAAAAAGTCAGTCAATAATAACAAAGGTAATGCCAGACCTCCGTCGAGAGACAAAAATAAACAGAGACATGCAAATAATTGGAGTGTCAAAAAGGAGAAAGGTAATGATGATAATGATCATGCGAACGCATGTATGGTAATGAATGATACATGTTATGAGTGTCAGTCGAAAAACAGATTAAAGTCTACAATTACACTTGATTGTGGTCATTGTATGCCTACAATGTCGGCATGTGTAAATGTCGGTTATCTTACATTTCATCCCGGAATATTGGATGGTAAGGTAGTGAGAGTTTTGCGTGACACTGGGTCCTCAACGATAGGCATAAAGCACTCGCTTATCGAGCCCTCTGCTTTTACAGGCAAATCAGTTAAGTGTGTCACATTTGGTGGGAATATAGAAACTTTCCCTGTGGCACGAGTATACATTGATACTCCTTTTTACACAGGCACTGTCTTTGCCTGCGGCTTGAGAGCACCCATAACTGAAATTATAATAGGAAACATACCAGGAGTTAAAGATTGCACTCCTGAGGAGATTGCAATGTGGGTTGAATCTCACCCACAGGTGGCAAATGCTGTTGTAACGAGAGCACAACAGTTAGCTACGGACATGGCTACACCACCTCTTCCTATAATAGATACAATTATGTCTCAAGTTGGCACTGTTACACCTTCTGTTTTTGCAGAAAAACAGAAGAGTGACCCAACTTTACAAGGATTGTTTAGCCGAGCAGAACAAAAAACGATTAAATACACAAGAGGGGCTAAACAATGGTTCAAGATAAAGAAATCAATACTCACTAGATATTATGATGATGGCAAAACAATTATACATCAAGTGATAGTACCTAAGGAATACAGACCATTGGTCCTACAAACAGGTCATGACTCCCCTATGGCAGGTCATATGGGGATCAAAAGAACATTGTTTCGTGTTACGTCACAATTTTATTGGCCTGGGGTTAATAAAGATACAAAGTTATACTGCAAATCATGTACAACATGCCAAGGTATAGCACGTAAGGGCAGGTTCCATACGGCACCCTTACAGATTACAGACGTGCCTGAAAGACCTTTCAAAAAGATTGCAGTAGATATAGTGGGTCCGCTATCAATTGTTTCAAATAATGGATTTCGTTATATTTTAACTTGCGTAGACCTTTGCACGCGTTGGCCAGAAGCCATACCATTGAAAACCATCACAACTGCATCTGTGTCTGATGCATTATTTTCGATATTTTGTCGAATCGGTTTTCCGGAGGATATATTGTCAGATCAAGGATCACAATTTACTTCCAACATTATGAGGGATTTAGAATCCATGTTATCTGTTCACCACTCGTTTTGTAGTGCGTATAGGCCCCAATCAAACGGTGTGTGCGAGCGCTACAATAGCACTCTAAAACAGATGTTATCTAAGATAACTGAGGAATGCCCTCGTGAATGGGACATGCTTCTGCCGGCGGCCCTGTTCGCTTTTCGTGAAGTGCCTCACGAGAGCACGGGGTGGTCTCCGTTCGAATTGGTTTATGGTTCGAATCCTCGCGGACCAATGATGATACTCAAGGATTTGTTGATTGGAGCATCAATTTATATAGCCACTCGAAACAGCTACGAGTTAGTTATTGATCTCCGACAACGAATCATCGATGCGTGCACGTATGCATCCCAGAGTATAAAATCAGCCACTCAACGATCAAGATTATTACATAATCAAAAGAGAATATTAAGATCCTTCAAACCAGGGGAAAAAGTTTGGTTGTTACTACCTCATAACGATAACAAATTACTGATATCATGGCAAGGTCCATTTGATGTTATCAAACAAGTCACAGATGTTGACTACTCGGTGAACGTTAGAGGTAAAATCAAAACCTTCCATGTCAACATGCTAAAATTAGCAGTTGAAAGACCACAGGAATTAATTCCTGTCATTAACTCTATTGATGATTCTTCACATCATACTGCTTCTTTTGCAGTTGTTCATGAAGAAGATACCACTTCGTCTATCCCTTTACAATTCCAATTACCTTCTTTGCAATCATCAGAATCTTGGAAAGACGTGACTATTTCGTCTTCACTGTCTTCGTCACAACAAGATCAAGTTCGGGATATTCTCATTTCTTTCAATGATGTTCTCACCGACCTTCCAGGTCATACATCGCTTATATCCCATGATATTACTCTTACTGATTATAAACCTATCAAACTTAGACCCTATCCTATATCTTTACACCACAAAGATAGGGTAGAGAAAGAGTTAAAAGAGATGATACATTTAGGTGTGATATCTCCTTCTGAATCACCATATGCATTCCCAATGGTGATAGTTAAAAAGAAGGATGATTCTTTACGTATTTGTATTGATTTTAGGCGATTGAACAAAATTAAAATCACAGACGGTGAGCCTATGCCTCTTTTAGATGATCTTTTGTCAGAATTATCTAATGCTACTTTCTTTAGCAAACTAGATCTCTCTAAAGGCTACTGGCAAATTCCTCTTGCCGAAAATGCCAAACCTTACACAGCTTTCACAACTCCATTTGGGCTCTACCAATGGAATTATATGTGTTTTGGGTTAGTGAATGCGCCAGCGACGTTTGTGCGCATGATGCGCCGCCTTCTTGGCGATCGTAAAGATGTCATCACGTACATCGATGACATCTGCCTATTTCATGACTCGTGGGAAGACCATATTGATGGTTTAACTTCCCTTCTACATACGTTACGTATGCATGGTTTGACTGTGCGACCTTCAAAGGTCCAAATAGGTTGTCAGGAAATTTCTTTTCTTGGTCACCGCATAGGTAACCACAAACTGTATCCTGACGACAATACAGTCAAAAGAATTCTAGAGATTTCTACCCCTTCAACTAAGAAACAAGTTAGAAGCCTTTTAGGCTTGATAAACTATTACCATAAGTTCATCCCGCATTTCGCACAACTATCTACACCTTTGTCCGCACTGTTGACCAAAGGTAGTCCTAATAAGGTACGTTGGGACAAAGATTGCGAAAGCGCTTTGGTAACAATTAAGAAATTATTTAGTAATGCACCTATTTTGATATTACCGAATATACGTATTCCATTCATACTTCAATCAGATGCCTCGAGTTACTCCATGGGTGGCTGTTTGCTGCAATGTTACAAGGAAACACTCCATCCATGTTTCTATGTGTCGAGGAAACTGACTCCGGCTGAACAGAAGTATGCGACAGGTGAACGTGAGCTCCTGTCGATGGTCTGGTGCCTGGAGAAGCTGTCAAGATATCTCATCGGCACGCACTTTTACATTATGACAGACCATAGTCCTCTTACTTACATAACAGCTAGAACAATGCGTAACGCTAGAATACACCGATGGTACTTGTTGATTCAAGAATTTTCATTTACGATTCTGCCTATTGCTGGATCAGACAATAACTTGGCAGATCTTTTATCTCGAAACTTCTCTGAGAAGAAATTGAATTAACTCTTTAGTCACCATGTTGACAAGTGCTATTATTAATGTTATAAAATTTAATGTGTCTACTTAACGATTATGATAATTATAAGTAGATAGTACTAATATTAATATATTCGGGAGACGAGCGTCTTCTCCATCACTATCATCCGTGCCACAAGTGTCACGTTTGGAAGTGAGGGGGATGATGTTGAGGATTGTTTCATGTCTGCAGCATGGCACATTCCTCAAATGATTATATCTCCGCGACCGATGTCGATGATTGTTGAATGTGTGCAAGCATTTGAGTTTTGATCACACTCGGATTGCTGCACCATGGAACATCGCAATTGAATATATATTAACGACGTAGTATGCATATCACTATGCATGACGCGTATGTCTTTATAACGTCATTCGACTTGTGGGTTTTGACCCAAACGGCAGTGTGTTTCAGAAGTGTGGCCATTGCCACTTATATTGTGTGGTATAACCACTTGGAAAGTGTTATTAATTGTGTGGCTGGGAAGCCAATTGAGCAGTGTATTTCTTGAACCAAACGTAAGTCGTCGTATGAATAACGCAGTTTGCATAATTATGGCAGATTAGCCTGGCGTGGTATGCCAAAGGAACAGTATGTTACTAGCAATAGTGTAAGACTAGTATAGATGGATATTGTACAGCTAGCGGCAAGCGTAAGCCTAGTGTAACGGATATTAGACGACTAGCAGTAGACGTAAGCCTAGCATAATAAGTGTATTGCAGAACTAGCAGGATAGTTAAGTCTAGTGCGAAAGGCTATTGTATAAACTAGCGACGGGAGTAAGTCTAGTTAGCCTCTGAATTTATGCCAAAGGACATTGGCCGTTAAAAGGAACTGACCTTGAACCAGAACTCTAGATAGAGATTAATGAACATGTGTTATTGAAATAATGAGAACTCTTACAGATCGTACATGAATGTGATGTGACTTTTGTTCCCATGTAGTTGGTGTCTGCTCATAGTATGAAATTACTAATTAAATATTTTGAGTCGTCAAAATCACGGTCTTATCAACTGTCGTATTCGGAGTTGAGTTAAATGCTGTTAATATTCAACTGATCATGACCAGTGATGATTAATGTCTTAACACGCTGCATCTCACACTGCCAATATAATCAATAAGACAAGAGACTAATACAGGTCAGTCAAGGGTCGAATATTTAATATGAAACATGTTCAGCACATAATGTATCACAAGGGTTAAAGCAGACATTATCGATACCAACGAACAGTATTACGGAATCCTACAAAAGTGATAAGAACCCGAGGGACTTTGACTCTATAAACTGAATACGCATATAATAACTTGGTCATCCTCAAATACTAGAAGTCATCGCAGCACCCAGAACATACTGGGGTCCCGAGGCCCGTAACACCCAGGAAGTCTAGCTTTTCAAACCCGATGAGACATTTGCTAGGTCTGGCTGTGAGACCAGTTTCCTGTAGTCTCCCGAGGAGCATAGCAACCGTAGCAATATATTCGTCGTAGTTTTCCGATGCAATTAATATGTCATCCATGAAATTATGGAAATGGGGACTTTGCAAAGGTTCTAGAAGCTTCCTCATCATCCTGGTAAACACTCCTGGTGCGTTATGCAATCCGAACGGCATCACATTAAATGTGTAATGTCCTTCACTAGTGCTGAAAGCTAACAAAGGTTTAATTTCCTCCTTGACTGGTATTTGAAAATAACCTTTACTGAGGTCAATCTTGGAGAAAATCTTTGCTTTGCTGAGCTTGGTGAAAAACTCAGAAACAGTTTGGAGAGGTTCGGGCTGGAATTCTGTTACAGCGTTTAGCAGCCGGTAATCTATACACAGCCGAACTTCCTTATTGGGCTTCTGCAACAGCACTACACTCGAACTGTAAGGAGATGTAGACTCACTGATAATTCCTGCCTGATGCAGCTTGTCTATTTCTCCGCGAAGTGCATCAGCTTTAGCGTACGGGATGGGGTAAACTCTGGTTCGAACAGGGGTCTCGTTTGTTAATGTCATATCAAATTCTATGAGATTTGTTCGACCAGGTACATCCGTTAAGACTGCACTGTACTGTTTTAGTAGCGCCCTGGTTTCTGTTTGTTGTTCTGGTGAGAGATTGTCGCCGAACTTGACATCTTTAAAGGATTCTGTGGGTTGCAATGGGTACTCCATGCAACCATCATCATCATCCTCGTCTTCCGTTGCTATGGCGACAGCCAGAAGATGGCACTGGTCTCTCCAAATATTTCTTAATGAGATTTACGTGAAAGACCTTCTCCTTTCCTTTAATGGAGATCTTGTAATTGGTACGTGAGATCTTTTTAAGGACGGTAAAGGGTCCTTGCCATCCGATGCGAAGTTTATTGCTTCCGGTTGGAAGTAGCAACAAAACTTTCTCCCCTGGTTGGAGTTCTCTCTCTTTAGCAGCTTTTTTGTATCTTTTAGCATGTTTAGCGCGGGCTTTCTTAAGGTTGGTCGTAGCTAGATCCCATCCTAGCTTTAGCCTTTCCTTGAGCACAGACACATACTTGCTTGCAGAGACGACTGAGAGTTCGTCAGCCTTTTGGTCTTTCAGGGACCGAAGTAAGGCTTCTAGTGGCCCCTTAATAGGTCTGCCAAATAAAAGTGTAGCTGGCGCGAATCCCGTAGACGCTTGGGGAACCTCTCTGTAGGCGAATAAGGCAGCAGATATATATAGGTCCCAGTCTTCCGGTTTCTCCTGACCCAGCTTACGTAACATCATGGTGAGGCTACCGTTAAAACGTTCCATGAGCCCATTTCCGGCCGGATGGTAGGGACTTGTGTGGATATGTTTGGCCCTCAAGATCTTAAAAATCTCCTCCATTAACAGGCTACGGAATTGGGATCCATTGTCCGTCAAAACTTGTTGAGGGAATCCCAACCGTGTAAAAATTTGCACGAGGGCTTCTGCGACATGCTTGGAATCCGTGCATGTTAGCGGTATAGCTTCGGCCCACATAGTGCAAGTGTCGACTAAGGTCAGGATGAACCTGTTCCTTCTTTTGGTCCTTTCCAGGGGTCCAATGATGTCGACAGCAACCCGTTCAAATGGAGTACCTACTATTGACATTTGCCCCACAGCTACTGGGGGTGTCAAGTGCTTTGGTGCTACCCGTTGGCACTGGGCGCAGGATTTCACGTACCTGATAATTTCAGAGTTCATTCCTGGCCACTAATAGTGGTTTTTTATTCGCTGAATAGTGGCGTTTTGTCCCATATGTCCGCTAAAGGGAAGAGAGTGCCCCATTTCTAAGATCTGGCTTCTGTTCTGCGTCGGTACTAGGAGCTGGTTATTCCCCGTGTCCGGGTCGCCCGTTCTGCGATACAATATGCCATCCTTAGAAAAGATGTCCCCGTGGTGTCTGGGGTCCTTAGCCATGGGCTGTTTTCTAAAGCAGGGCTCCAGAGTAGGGTCTATTTGTTGCGCCTCCTTCAGTTCATTCGGCAACAAATTTGGCGCAGGCTCCCTCTCCTTCTTAGTTTGCCCTCTTGTGGTTACCGCTGCCACAATCGGCTCCTTTGGTCTCCCAATAAACAAATATCTACGTCCCAGGATAACTGGGTAGATCGGATCATCCATTATGGCCACTTTAATAACACCTCTGACAAAATCAGAGTGTATCTCTACCAGTGCTCTAGGAAGCGTCCTGGTGCATCACTCTTGAAAACTCCACTAAGTTTGACGGTTTCCTCTGTCTCCTGACCAGGTTTGACTAGGTGCCTGGCGACAATACTATCAAAACTTAATCCAGTGTCAAAGAGACAAGTAGTTGAGGTACCATTCAAAATTACAGTTCCTCGCGTTGAGGGTCGGTCCCAATCAGGTTGAGAATCACTGACATAGACTCTACCTTGCGAGGCTGTATGCAGGCATCCGATGCGGTTTTGCCCGGCGTGCTTGCCCTGATCAGACGTCCCTGGTGTAGGATTCTTCCCTTTTCCTACATTGGTGGCCGCGCTGCCACGTAGGCTTGGTGGGTTGATCAGAATTGTTGTTTGGGGGAAATCAGGTTTTGTAGAATTTCGATTTTTCCTGGGGAGGTCTCTGGGTATTATTTTCTCTTTGGTTATAATTCTGAGAGGAATTTGAGGAATAGGATGACTGCTCTAGATTTTGTTTACGAGATGGCTCATCTGTGGGTTTACGGACTCTCTAAAGCCTTGAGCGCCAATTTGTGCTGTCTCTCCTTGTCTCTCTCCTCGCGTTGTCTCTCCTTCTCTCTTTCCCTGCGGGCTTTCATCTCTGCCTCAATTTTCTTGTGTTCCAATAGGCGTTCTTCCGCTTCTTTCCTATCTGCCCTTTCCTGTGCTTCTCTCCTCTCTGCTCTCTCTTTCTCTTCCTTCCTCTCAGCTTCTGCTCTCTCTCTTTCTCTTCCTTCCTCTCAGCTGCTGCTCTCTGTTGCTCCGCGTCATATATTTCCAGTTCCTGGTTGACAAACGCGTTTGCAGCTTCTGGCTCTAATCCTGCCTCTTTCGCCTCCTGTCTCAACATGGACCTCATCCTTATTCTTTCTGCCATGTCAAAAAACTGTATGCTTCTACTACCAGAGAATAGTAAGAAGGAACAAGAAGGGAAAAACTCAAAGTCACTACGAGAAAAAACCACAAAGTATGAATTTACTTGTGTTACCTCCTACCTTGTAATGTGCAAACTTATCGCTGCTATTATTGTAGTCGTAGTTTTCCGATGCAATTAATATGTCATCCATGAAATTATGGATATGGGGACTTTGCACAGAGTGTTTGAGGTAGGGTGTTACATTCGAATCATAAAAATAAGGTTCCCTAAATTTGCGATGCCATCTGTCATTCAGAAGCGGGTGCAGTATGTTTGCTAATCAGATGTAAGAGACAAACTGATATGATGACCATACCGTGTCAATTAACGTGAGTCAAAAATTTGAAGCAGTCAACTTGTGCGGGTAGTGCAAGATCATCATCACCATTTTTATGTTCGCTCCTTGTGAAGCATAGAACCACCACAGTAGCTAGTCCCCTTGCAAGAAACCTGCCTCAAACATTCACATGCTAGTCCCCTTGCAAGAAACCTGCCTCAAACATTCACATGCTAGTCACCTTGCAAGAAACCTGCCTCAAATATTCCCATACTCGTCTCCTTGCAAGAAACCTGCCTCAAACATTGACAGGCTCGTCTCCTTGCAAGAAGCCTGCCACAAACATTCACATGCTCGTCCCCTTGCAACAAGAAACCTGCCTCAAACATTCACATTCTCGTCCCCTTGCAAGAAACCTGCCTCAAACATTCATCATCATCATCATCATCAGTTGCCATCTCCACAACGAAGGTTGGCTGTTGTCGCATGAAAATATAATTGATAGTAGATAAAGCTTGACAGCTGTATATGGTGAGGAACAATAGTGCACACGGACGTGTGATAGTGGTGCGCAAGAGAGATAGGCAGAAGGCACAGGCTGAGTCAGTGAGTTCTTCACTAAGAAAACCACACACACAGCTCTTCTTGTTTTCTCTGGCGACAATATTACTCTTTTGCACACACTGTGTCACTCACAAATAGTAGGGTAAAGAAGTAAAGTTAGATTGAGGATTTGGTAGTCTGAACTGAACGAACAATCCTATCGAGGTTAACTCAATTTATTTCAATTTAGAAATGTAAATAAATCAATAAGGATTTTACAGCACATAATAATAAAGATTATCACGAGAAAACAAACTCACAACAATTTGATGATTTTAAAGAAGAAAAAAAAATTATTACACCAATAGTGAAAACAAGGATTATGAATGAATTGTGTTAGTAAAGTTCCCGGCAGGCCTGATAGGCTTTTGCTGGAAAATATGTGAAATACTGTTTCTGTGTAAATGAATGTTTGTTCCTTTGTTCCTTTGGTGTGAATGTTGGAAACAACTTATATCCTGGGGGTCTCTTGGAAAAATATATCGTAATCCAATGCTTGAAATTAACTTCACTGTTCTAATAAGGTATCCACAAAGGGCACAGAATCTGAACACGATTTTATAAATCCAAGATTGGGGTAACGACTTCACTGTTCGAATAAGGTATCCACAAAGGGCACAGAATCTGAACACGATTTTATAAATCCAAGAAAGGTGTAACGTATCCACAGTTGATGCGATATCCACAGATAACGAATTTGCTTCCAAAGGTGGGATGGAGGGTTATAATGGGTGGAGTATGGTACGGGTGATGGTTGTTAAGGGTAATATCTGGTGTTGAGAATCGTTGCAATAATTGCAGTAATTGAAGTAATTGAAATGATTGAAATAATTGAAATAATTGAAGGGAATTATTGTGACTGGTGGACGAGGACTATATGGCCACTGGCCAAAGGTAACCTCTTTTCAGCAATACGAGACAAGACTTTGCACTGCATAAATCTGTTAGACAAAACAAAAATACATGTGTAACTACTCTTCTGCTGCAACATGCAGATTACAACAGAAACAATTTAAGCAGTGTCCAGCGTCGGCATGTTGATATCCATGCATGCGTCTCGTTCCTAAAATAGGTCAGTCCATTCTTAAACATTCCTGTCTGCTGTGAATGAATTAGCTGGCCAGTCCAGGTACATAAACAATAACAAGACTTGCTTCCTCCCCTGTCAGACAAAGTTACATGAGGGTCCGCTAGAGAATCCTCCTGTGCTTTCCCCCGTTCATTCTTTCCCGCGTTCATAATAATATGCTCATACATTAATGTTACAAACATTGAAAAGTAAAATGGTCATTGAAATTATGAATGATACAAACATTGTAACATAACATCGCTTTAAAATACAAGCAGTGAAAATAAATGTATTTTCGTAAGCATTTATGATACAGACATGATAAAGGAAACCCGTTTATATAATACACTCAGACTTTCACCATGATAGTAATATATTTCATTAGACTTTCACCATGATAATAATATATTTCATATCTATATATTTAAGCTAATTTCCTATATACTGGAAAAGCGAATACATACCCGCTCCGGAATTTTAGTCTGTTAAGTTAAACTAGAGGGCACTATGTGTGTTTAACTCAAGTCTCCCTATGCATAGTTTTTTTTACTTTACAAGGCTAAGACGTGCGTCTCTCTCTTACAGTATGCTATCACCAAGTGAAGTCTAAACTAGTTTCTTAAAGACAGAAAGAAAGAAAGAATTATTTTCGATTTACCCGCTACATTTTTAAAAGTTCCCACGATAGCAAAAGTCTCGCTGCAAATTACTTTGCATATAGAATGTCACTAGTACGTGCTGTGGTTCCGAGCTCAGAAGTTTTAACAATGAGGAAGAAGACAGGCCATAAATTTCTAGACAGACGAGTCTGGAAATTCCTAACGAACGTGAACGCTGGTTGACCGTATCTTCACCTGGGTTAAGGTGCGTGAGAAACATTTTTTCCAGAAACTTAGGATAGACAGAAACTAAAGCAATATACAGGAAGGACAGAAAATTTCAAATAAACAAATTATCTTCACTCTGCGACAGATACCCCGAACTTAAGTTAGTTGCCCAACTAAATCAGAGAGAGATGATAATTTGGCTAGTGTGTATCATTCCCGGTGTCGTCCATTAGTTCCTTCTCTGTACTTCTTCCGAGGTTTCCTCAGATTGTTTCTTATCTGCTGGCGTTAGAAGATTATTTTCTCCACCACTAGCGAGTTCCTCTACTGAATGTCTGCTTAAAAAATCGGCTCCTACATTTTCAGGACCTGGGATGTACTCGACCCTGAAAGAATAGACACTTAGCAAAATAGCCCATCGCATTACTTTTGCATTTTGGTTTTTGCAAGCTGCTAGAAACGTGAGGGGTGCGTGATCCGTTTGCACGACAAATGAGACTCCATAAAGAAATTCGTGGTGCCTTTTTACTCCCGCCACTAGAGCCAAGCATTCTTTTTCAATGGTTGAATAGTTGCGTTCTGCAGCGTTCAATTTTCGGCTAGTATAGGCCACGGGAAAAAGCATTTCCGGGTAGTTTTCATCAGTTTGAAGCAACGTTGATCCTATTCCAAGATTACTGGCATCTACTCTTAGCACAAAGGTCTTTGTGAGGTCAGGGAGGCGTAATATGGGCTTCGTCGTCAGCTTTTCTTTGAGTGTGGTGTAGGCGCTCTCACACTGAGCCGTCCATGTTACCTTTTCAGGTTGACCTTTCTTTGTGAGGTCAGTCAACGGTGCAGTCAAACTATTAAAGTTCTCAATGAACCGTTGATAATAACCACAGAGTGACAAAAACGACCTAGTGTCCTTTTTCGTTACGGGTCGCTTTGCATTACGGATTTTGTCAACGTTTTTCTCTACTGGCCACAAGCAACCATGAGTGATCGTATGTCCTAAAAATTCAAGTTCTCTGAATCCAATCAGACACTTGCTTGGGCGCGCTGTTAAACCAGTTTCCTTGAGCCGCTTGAGGAGCAGGGCTAACGCTTCTTCATGTTCTTCAAATGTAGCCGTTGCGATGAGAATATCATCCATAAAATTATGAATGGTATTGCTTTGTAAAGGGTGTAATAGTTTTCTCATCATCCGGGTAAAAGCTCCAGGTGCGTTATGTAAACCAAAAGGCATTACATTGAACGTGTAATGTCCGTCACTGGTACTAAAGGCGAGCAATGGTCTAATCTCTTCCTTTACCGGAATTTGGTAATAGCCTTTACTAAGGTCTATTTTAGAGAAAATGGTTGCTCTGCTCAGCTTTGTAAAGAGTTCATTAGGGCTCGGTAATGGTTCTGGTTGGAACTCTGTTACAGTGTTGAGTAACCTATAATCGATGCATAACCGAGTTTCCCCGTTGGGTTTCTGTAGAAGCACTACACTCGAACTGTATGGGGATGTCGATTCAGAGATTATGTTATCTTGCAGTAGCTTGTCAATCTCTTCTCGTAAAGCGTTGGCTTTAGCGTATGGGACTGGGTAAATCTTAGTCCTGACAGGCTTAGGATCTAATACTTTTATATCAAACTCCAAGAGGTTGGTTAGTCCCGGTTTATCGGTGAGCACTTCTGAATATTCGGCTAACAGATGTTTGACATCATGCTGTTGCAATTCAGTTAATGTTTCACTGAGCTTCACATCCGTGTGTGATTCTTCCTGTTTTAGCGGGTATTCAGCATATTCGTGGGGGTCATTATCCGCTTCCATTGCAACCGCTAAGGTCAGGAGATGTGCTTGAGGAGCAGCGAGGCGTTCCATGTACTTTTTAAGTAAGTTAACATGATAAATCTTTTCCTTCCCTCGTATGGAGATTTTGTAGTTTGTTCGAGAGATTTTCTCGAGTACTTCAAATGGTCCCTGCCATCCTATCTGAAGTTTGTTATTCCCTGTTGGGAGTAACAGCAGTACTTTCTCTCCAGGTTGTAGTACTCTTTCCTTCGCAGTCTTATTGTACCGTTTTGCATGCTTGGCACGAGCTTGTCGGAGGTTAGTGTTGGCTAATTCCCAACCTATCTTTAACCTTTCCTTCAGTTCTTGCACATATTTTGATGCAGATACAATAGATTCGTCTGCTTTCTGGTCGGTTAAAGACCTAAGCAATGCTTCCAGGGGTCCCTTTATTGGCCGTCCAAATAATAATGTTGCAGGAGGTAGACCAGTGGAGGCATGCGGCACTTCCCTATAGGCAAATAAGGCAGCCGGCAAGAATAAGTCCCAGTTTTCTGGTCTTTCTTGTGCTAATTTTCGCAGCATGGTGATGAGGGTCCCGTTATATCTCTCTACCTGTCCGTTTGCTTGTGGATTATAGGGTGAGGTGTGGATATGCTGAGTACGGAAGATCTTAAAGACTTCTCTTCCATCAGATGTCCTCTAAAACTGCGATCCATTATCAGTGAGTATTTGCTGTGGAAATCCGAGCCTTGTGAAAATACTCACGAGCGCTTCTGCGACATGCACAGAATCAGAAGAAGGGAGCGCCACTGCTTCTGACCACATAGTACAGGTGTCGACTAGAGTCAAAATACAGCAATTTCTCCGCTTTGTTCTTAAGAGTGGGCCTACTATATCTACAGCTACTCTTTCGAAAGGCGTACCGACAATAGGCATTTCTCCCAATGGAGCAGGGGGTGTCCAGTGTCTTGGTGCCACCCTTTGGCATTGCGCACAGGATTTCACAAATCGGATGATGTCCCCGTTCATCCCAGGCCAGTAATAGTGCGCTGCTATTCTTTGCATGGTAGCATTTTGTCCCATGTGGCCGCTAAAAGGAAGAGCGTGTCCCATCTCTAAAATTTGTGACCTATAAGTAGTTGGAACAACCAACTGGCTATGTTCTTGTCCAGTGTTGCCCGACCTACGGTATAGTAATCCCGATTTTGAATAAAAGTTTCCCTTTTTCAGCGGGTTACTGGCAAGTGGCAGTTTCTTAAAACATGGTCCCAGTGTTGGATCCTTGTGTTAAGCATCCTTCAATTCCCGTGGTAGCAGGTTTGTCACTGGTCCTGGTTCCTGTTCTGTCCTTGCCTGACCTCTTGTAGTTACTGCTGCAGCTATCAGAGGTTTTCTTGGTTCCCCCAAGAACACATAGCGACATCCAAGAATTACGTCATAGATTGGATTCTCCATAATGGCAGCTCGAATCCATCCTTTAACAAATTTTGAATCAATATAAACGTTTGCTATTTTCAATGTCATAGGAGTGTCTCCTTTCACGGCTCCACACAGATCTACTGTCTCCGAGGTTATCTGCTCAGGTGTGACCAAATGTGAAGCGATTATACAGTCAAACTGTAATCCTGTGTCATAAAGACAGCGCACAAATTTCCCGTTTGCGATAATCTGATCCGTTACAGAATTCCGTTCTGGTTTACCACATTTTGTTCTGTCTTGACGCTGTTCTGGTGCGTCTGCTTGTAAACACGCCGCCAAGTGCGGGCTGGGCCGATTTCTACATTCTTTTGTATTGTGCGAGGTCTGCTTACAATGATGACAATATTTCCTCTCCCTCCTCATGAAGTAAGGGGGGTTTTCCTGTGCATTTTTCGTGTTTGAGTTAGTTGACCGGTCTCTGCGTGTATCTTGCGTTGGAGCGTTTACCTGTGATCGCTGATTTTGGGTGGGCTGGGTGATTGGTTTAGGTTGAAGTTCAGCAGGTTTCCGTTTGAAGGGTTGAGTCTCTGCTATAGCATTTTGAAACCTTTCTGCTAACGTAAGGATTGGTTCGAGTCGGTCTGCCCCGTGCTCCACTAGGAACTTTCTCATCTCTGGTGACATTGTTTCCTTGATTTGCTCTACCAGGAAGAGTTCATGTAATCCTTCGTAAGTCTTAGGAAATTTTCCCAAATCGCGCCACTTTTCAAGATATGATTCAATCCTAGCAGCAAATTGGCCAAATGTTTCTCCTCCTTCTTTGTGAGATCGGCGAAAACGCTTTCGGTAATTGTCGGCTGTAAGCTGAAAACGTCGTAACAGTGCTTGCTTGAGAGCGTCATAATCGTTCTGTTCTGCTGGGGTTAATTTTGTAAAAACTTCGTAAGCCGTCCCTCTTAATCCTTGAGAAAGTTTAAGATTCCACATGCTTTTGGGCAGGCCATACGATGAAGCAGTTCGCTCATATCTATCCAGGAACAGATCAATTTGTTCATTTCGCTCGCAAAATTTTTCCATTGGGAAAGTCATTGCAGGTGAGTTGAGTGCTAGACCAGCAGAGGCGTTGTCAGGTGATGAAGCGTTAGTGGGAGAAGCGGGACGATTTTGAACCTCTAGTTCTTTGAGCCGGAACTCATGAGCCCGTATCCTTTCGTTTTCTTCTCTTTGTTTTTCTATTTCGGCCTCTATGAATGCATTACCTTCTTCTTCACTCATTCCAACCTCTTTAGTGTATTTTAAAAGACCCATCCTTAGTTTTAGTAAATCAGTCATTTTCTATATTTCTGTGCAGATTGTTACACTCTCTCAGTATGTTACACTAGTTTCTGGGTATTACTAATATTTCTATGAAGTATTGTAATACAACAAACCAATACAACTTAACTGATAATCAATTTACTAAGCCCAAGGGAGTACTATTAATTCTATGAAGTAATGTAACTCATTAATGGAAGTTTAGTATAATTGGATTTTTTTGACAATTCCTTATTTCTGCTGAATTAAGGTCTTATCACTTGAGCAATACTCAAGTATAAACAATTCCCTTCAATATCTCACACACATACACACTCTACTGCCTGTTAAATGTACCACTTAATTACCTTAGTTAACTATTTAACGTAATTATATAACCCTGAATTAAATTAGTGACAGCAACGTTCTGTTACTTTAAAATTATAATTGTTCTGTTCAGATACTACCAGAAGTGTCGTTGTCTAGGGCGTTATAAAATTATAGTCCACAGTATAGACTAATAGTTCAAGATTCCTTACAGTTTCTGCAGAACAATTTAAAGACAAGATTCCCTGTAGTCACTGTGAAATAAGAATCCAGAAATTCAAATCCAAGGACGAGATTCCCAATAATTGTCGCATGAAAATATAATTGATAGTAGATAAAGCTTGACAGCTGTATATGGTGAGGAACAATAGTGCACACGGACGTGTGATAGTGGTGCGCAAGAGAGATAGGCAGAAGGCACAGGCTGAGTCAGTGAGTTCTTCACTAAGAAAACCACACACACAGCTCTTCTTGTTTTCTCTGGCGACAATATTACTCTTTTGCACACACTGTGTCACTCACAAATAGTAGGGTAAAGAAGTAAAGTTAGATTGAGGATTTGGTAGTCTGAACTGAACGAACAATCCTATCGAGGTTAACTCAATTTATTTCAATTTAGAAATGTAAATAAATCAATAAGGATTTTACAGCACATAATAATAAAGATTATCACGAGAAAACAAACTCACAACAATTTGATGATTTTAAAGAAGAAAAAAAATTATTACACCAATAGTGAAAACAAGGATTATGAATGAATTGTGTTAGTAAAGTTCCCGGCAGGCCTGATAGGCTTTTGCTGGAAAATATGTGAAATACTGTTTGTGTGTAAATGAATGTTTGTTCCTTTGTTCCTTTGGTGTGAATGTTGGAAACAACTTATATCCTGGGGGTCTCTTGGAAAAATATATCGTAATCCAATGCTTGAAATTAACTTCACTGTTCTAATAAGGTATCCACAAAGGGCACAGAATCTGAACACGATTTTATAAATCCAAGATTGGGGTAACGACTTCACTGTTCGAATAAGGTATCCACAAAGGGCACAGAATCTGAACACGATTTTTATAAATCCAAGAAAGGTGTAACGTATCCACAGTTGATGCGATATCCACAGATAACGAATTTGCTTCCAAAGGTGGGATGGAGGGTTATAATGGGTGGAGTATGGTACGGGTGATGGTTGTTAAGGGTAATATTTGGTGTTGAGAATCGTTGCAATAATTGCAGTAATTGAAGTAATTGAAATGATTGAAATAATTGAAATAATTGAAGGGAATTATTGTGACTGGTGGACGAGGACTATATGGCCACTGGCCAAAGGTAACCTCTTTTCAGCAATACGAGACAAGACTTTGCACTGCATAAATCTGTTAGACAAAACAAAAATACATGTGTAACTACTCTTCTGCTGCAACATGCAGATTACAACAGAAACAATTTAAGCAGTGTCCAGCGTCGGCATGTTGATATCCATGCATGCGTCTCGTTCCTAAAATAGGTCAGTCCATTCTTAAACATTCCTGTCTGCTGTGAATGAATTAGCTGGCCAGTCCAGGTACATAAACAATAACAAGACTTGCTTCCTCCCCTGTCAGACAAAGTTACATGAGGGTCCGCTAGAGAATCCTCCTGTGCTTTCCACCGTTCATTCTTTCCCGCGTTCATAATAATATGCTCATACATTAATGTTACAAACATTGAAAAGTAAAATGGTCATTGAAATTATGAATGATACAAACATTGTAACATAACATCGCTTTAAAATACAAGCAGTGAAAATAAAGGTATTTTCGTAAGCATTTATGATACAGACATGATAAAGGAAACCCGTTTATATAATACACTCAGACTTTCACCATGATAGTAATATATTTCATTAGACTTTCACCATGATAATAATATATTTCATATCTATATATTTAAGCTAATTTCCTATATACTGGAAAAACGAATACATACCCGCTCCGGAATTTTAGTCTGTTAAGTTAAACTAGAGGGCACTATGTGTGTTTAACTCAAGTCTCCCTATGCATAGTTTTTTTACTTTACAAGGCTAAGACGTGCGTCTCTCTCTTACAGTATGCTATCACCAAGTGAAGTCTAAACTAGTTTCTTAAAGACAGAAAGAAAGAAAGAATTATTTTCGATTTACCCGCTACATTTTTAAAAGTTCCCACGATAGCAAAAGTCTCGCTGCAAATTACTTTGCATATAGAATGTCACTAGTACGTGCTGTGGTTCCGAGCTCAGAAGTTTTAACAATGAGGAAGAAGACAGGCCATAAATTTCTAGACAGACGAGTCTGGAAATTCCTAACGAACGTGAACGCTGGTTGACCGTATCTTCACCTGGGTTAAGGTGCGTGAGAAACATTTTTTTCCAGAAACTTAGGATAGACAGAAACTAAAGCAATATACAGGAAGGACAGAAAATTTCAAATAAACAAATTATCTTCACTCTGCGACAGCTGTAATGGATCTCCAACGTCTTCTGTCTCTTGTCTTGATGGTGCACTCTGATAGACTCTTTCCTGTCCATCTCTTGATGTTGTCTTCCCACTTATAGCGCTGTCTTCCCCTTGCACGTTTGCCTTCAACTCTCCCTTCTGTTATGGTCTTCTGCAAGGTGTTATGCCTTTTTATGTGGCCAAAGTATTTTAGCTGTCGAACTTTGACCTCCCTCATTAGTTCTCTTTTCATACCTAGATTTTCTAGGACCTCCTTATTTGTTTTCATCTCTTTCCATGAGATACGCCCCATTCTTCTATATATCCACATTTCAAGAGCCTCAATTCTTTCTTCCAACTGCTTATTCATCGTCCATGTTTCTGCGCCATACAGAAATGCAGAATATATATACCACTTTATGATTCTCAGTTTTAATTTGTGAGATAACTGTTTGGATGTCAGTATATGTTTCATGTTGTTGAATGTAGCTTTGGCCATTCCTATTCTCTTCTTGATTTCTGTTTCACATCTGCCATCTTCTGTTATTATATGACCGAGATATACGTAGCTCTTGACTTGTTCCAGGATTTCCACATTTACGCTTATCTTTAATGTGGGTTTATAGTCTGTTTTGCTAATTATCATAGTTTTTGTTTTCTCAATATTAATGTCGAGTCCATATTCATGACTTATACTGTTCACTTGCTTCACTAGTTCTTGTAACTCCTGTTCGCTTTCAGCTAACAACACGGTATCATCTGCATATCTAAGGTTGTTTATTGACCTTCCACTGATGTTCAGTCCTGGTATTTCCTGTATCTGTCTGAAAATTTTTTCGGTGTATAAATTAAATAGGCAGGGGGACAGCACACAACCTTGTCTGACACCTCTTTTTATGTCTATGTATGGTGAATAATTCCTTCCAGATCTTACTGTGGCAGTTTGCTCCCAATAAAGGTTACTGAGTATTCTTATATCAAACATTCACATGGTCTTGTAACGGCAGTTTCTGTAGCAATTTGTTTTACATTATGAGCCTCATACACAAGTTAATATTAGTCCCTGTGTGCGACGTGACAAGCTCGAGGGAACAGTAGATAGCCCAATAACAAAAATATAGTACGGAACAGGGAATAGAATAATGTAGAAGGTCCAAATGTTGTGTGATGATATAACTTCTGTTGCCAAGGGCAGGTAGTGTTGGCACTTAAAGTATGGTGTAGACTTAGGACTGGTGTACATGTGTAAAATAGTTGCACAGTCATACAGGTACAGTTCCAACAGGAACGCCACACCAAATCACGACGTATGGAGTCAATGAATGTTGTAAAATCCTTGTGACGTTTATATTATTTAATGAAGACGCCACGTTGACGAAAATGCGTAGACATAAACAAGTAGGTACGTCATAGGTACAATCAAACAGTCATTGTTACAGCCACATAGTCAGTACAGCAATGGACGGTAGACAGCATCATAGTAAAGATGAATCACATGCATATCAGTACATCATAGGGCTGTAAATGTATTCAGGCGGAAATCTCCATCCCTTTCTATAACAGCTGGAAGATATCAGTATGATAGGAGATCAAATCCTCTCTCCTAAATCTAACCTCAGCAAGACAGGGACGTCTTCTGAAGTGTATCAATAATGTCCTCAAAAATCCTCCAAGTTCCTTTAGTTATCCAAGATATCAAATCTGGAAACAAGCAGTAAAGTTTAGCAGGCAGATAGTTCTTAGGACATGCATCCATCGATGCAGTAACAGCGAACATGATTCGTGAGCTGACGAAAAACTTCTCATAGCGTAGACCCTCCTATAATCGGGCTAAAAACAAAATGTCAATCTCGAAAGATATCGATAAGTGTCAAAAATGTCATTACCTTTACTTCAGGAAATACACATATAACTCACAGGCTTCCAAGCACTTAGAATCACCACAGATATATCATCTCCAAAGGAACAATATGAATAGGACATTATTTCCTGAACAGTTTAAGCACAGACGCTGGCAAACCAAACGCGTCTTGCTTATCACGCATCTGCCACACTCTCTGAATGTCGGGGCGGAACCCGTGCAAAAAAGCGATCAAGACCAGACATGCGCAGACAAGCGCGACTCGAACGGTGTTTAGCCAACTTACGAACCAAAGAATATTCTGGAGAACAATCGTACAGATTCGAACCTAATAAGGAAATGAATCTTGAAACATTGCGATTGCCAACTGTTTATAAGAACTGACGACCTGAGCGCTCCGTATATGGACATGACTCAAAATCGTTCACACAAACTATCGGCAACTATCGTCACACGATTAGACAACTAGTAGAAATAAAAAAGTGACTACAATACATGAGTTATTTCCCATGCATTAGAAAATAAATACATAGACGAAAAAAAAAACGTTGTAACAATCATCGCAACATTACCGCAACCTCCCGATAAAAAAAAATGTGCAACATTTTTTTTTTTTAAATATCCAAGAGTAAAACCACAAGCGGTTTAACAACGCACGAATTATGCGAGGATAAGTAAGTGCACTGCCTAATATGAGGCTAAATTGACACATAGAGTGTCTGGTGAGAATATTTCTCAACAGATAAAAAATTCTGATTCAAAAAATATATCGGGGAGGTGCCACCAACACACACTACACTAGCATGTAAGTACAATATACATATGCACGTGTAATGCAATCGTTATCAAATAGCGGTGTCATATACTACTACCGCTTTAAAATGGATGTACACATCTGATAGTGAATATTAAATAGTATATTATCTAAACGTTTAATAATATTATTAAATAATGAAATTAAACATAAATGACGATCCAGGACACATCTCCTGTAGTTCCAAGGGTAAATACACAATGTGGAACTCTCCATGTTTGATAACAGAAAGGTAGATTCTCAGATCATCAATGACGTGCTGAGAAAATACAAACAATATAATTCTATTTAACAACCATTATGTTTCATCATATACAATACATTATTATTACTAATTGTGGCCGAGTAAACTTTCGGCCCTTATATTAACTACTCAGTCTTCCTCTTATATTAAAGATGGGAACAGAAGAAGATGATAACAAAGCACAATAGTATGTGTTCACATAAAGTGAGGACAGATGTGCTAATGTATTGTAGTAATATAGGTGTGTTATGACTCCGTAATATATGTAGAAATATAGGACAGAAGTATTAAGTAGTGTTATGTTGTGATCTATCACAATTATTATCTCTATTGAGCCCATTGCTCTTATTTGAACTCCAGTTAACACAGTTATGATTGTTATTTCTCTTCTGAACAAAATATCTATTAGATGGTTTTTGTTGTCCTGGAGAAAAATTATTACCATGTTGATAACCTTTATGAAAGTTCTTATAATCACTGGGACCAAAATGTTGAGGGCAATTAAATTGCCTCCAGTTCTTTGAAGAAGAACTATTATCATATGGATGAGTTTGGTAATGTCCACTATCACGCTTATCTCCCTTAGCAAATTTGCTTTTATTTTTTTCCGTGTCAAAGTGCTTATTACGTACATCATACTGACTGGGCTGAGTACGATGGGTATTAGTAGTTTTGTTCTCTTTTACCACTTTATCAGAACTTCGAACAGTTGATGCACGGTTTTTCTGAGGAATCTTGTCATGACATTTATCAAAGTCCTTACCGTGATCCAAAAGACTGACACTTAATTTATTTTTGTTGGCCTGACGCCAACTCCCATTAGCGGCAGTATCGTTATCACGTGGGAAACCATATTTACCACGAAACGATTTGTTGACATATTGTTTAATGTTACTGCTGGCATCGAGTGCATGTCGCTGACTCTTTGCATTAACATATTGACCATCAGCTTTATGTCTAACTTCATGGACCTTGGTAGTAGATAATATCTTATTGCACAAAACAATATCTAATAAGCCGTCAACTCTGTTGCGAAGTTTTGCAATTTCTACCTCTGAGATAGCTTTTTGCTTAGCAAGGGCTTTATGCATTTTCTCGTTGGTTCTAACTTCCCAGTTATAATCTAACTTTGTAACATGTAACTGAGATACAAGAGTTTTCTCTCTAGCAATACTATCTTTGAGATCCGTTCTCAACTTTGTCATATGAGATGTAGTTTCTAGAACCTTAGCCTTCTCTTGAACAATTTCAAGCTTGAGTGCTTCCATAGCACTATGATGAGTATTCATATGTTCATCCACTTTCTCATCTTTTTCTGACTTCGCCCTCAACTGTGTTAACTCCAGTTGTAGTGATTGAATCTCAATCTTTAATTTCTCATTGTCCATCTCATTGTCTCCGGTGCAAGCATTTTCTTTACAATATTGCTCATATTGAGCCAAGCTCATATCACTTTCTAACCATTGTTCATATTTAGAAAAGCTCATCTCATCTTCAAATTCCTTTTTCTCATTCATTTGAGATTGTCTCAATTTATTCCCCTGAGGAAGAGCTAATGTTTCTATAATCTTCCACAGTAGTTTTAAATCAAGCGTGGAAGAGTTCACTTTATCCACCTGGTTATCTAACAACTGTTTTAATGAAATCACCTCATTCTCTAACTCTATAATTATTTCTTCACAAGACTGCTTGTCCTGTCTGGCCTGAACTTTTACTTTCTCATAGTCTATTTTGACTTGCTCTAGCTCACCAATAAGAGCCTGTTCTTTACATAGATATTTATCTTTAATTGAGCTTATCTCATCTTCCATATCTTTTTTCTGACTAAGAGAAGAGTCATAGAATTTCTTATTATCTTCTATTAATATCGTCACTTTACCCTTTAATACAGTATTTTCATAATTCCTCTGCTGTAACTCATTAGTAAGAGCTTTCTTTTCATCCTGAAGCTCATTTATTGTTTCCTTTAATGCATTCAACTCCAAAGCTAAGAGTTTATCTTCATCTTCTCTCTTCCACTGTTCAGCTTCTTTGTCTAATTTTTGCAACTCAGTTTTCAGTTTCTCAATTTCCTATATTTGTTCTTTCTCTTCAGCCTCAGCATGAAGTCTCTTATTTTCCAACTTTAATGCTTTGTCATATTGAACAGTTGCAAATTCTTCTAACTTATCACCAGTCTTCCCAAGCGATTTACCCTGCTCAATAAAGTATTCAAGTGTAGACATGATGAGTAATAATATGAGTCCACATCCTGAAATAATTATCTTATTTCAAATTTAATTATAACAAGTCTTAAATGAAGCACTTGCTTACTCACAACACTATATTATCATCCCAATCTCTATGGGAAACAAGTCTTTTATCAAAGAACTTGTGTATAGACCTTGTTGAAATATCATCAATCAACTCTTGATCATAGGTGCACTTCCCATTCAATAGTGCACAATACTATTCATCATTTATTTATCATCAGTGTAGTAGTAGTGCATCAGCATAATCCATTATTCAATTACCATTAGTGTAACCAATGACTATGTAAATACAACTACAATGTAAACATCAACCATGTAAACACTAGCAATGTAAACATTACCAATGTAAACAATACCAATGTAAACAATAACAAAGGTTTAGCAACAATACGAAAACATTCGCAGAAATCAACAAAAAATAAAGCGAAAAGTAAAGAAATATCACAAAAATGTGATGATATCTGCGAGAAGATATTACAAATACAAGACACAACAGTGTATAAACATAAATGGTGTATGAAACTAAACAATAGGAAAGAGTAGGCTAGCAAATACAAACAAATCAAAACAAAACTAAAGAGTGCGAAAAATAACGAAAACAATACTAACACATGTCATCACAACTAACAAAAAATAGCAACAGAAGTCGCTTTGCAAATTCCAGTATCGGAAATTTGCACACCCTATAGAAAACGCTCACGATAGACGACCTCTATGACGTGGTATGATCTAAGGGAGACACCGCCCAACCGAGACCCGCAGAAACATAAATATATAAATATAAATATACAAATAACATATAAACATATAACATATAACAAAAGAATGAGATGAAACACAGAAGACTCAGTAGAAGTATAAGGGCACAGTTCACAAACCAAACAGGCCACTTAACTTATGGTAATCCAACGTCAGCACAGCAGAAAAAACAGATGACAATCAGCGTCCTAAGGAATGAAGATCCAACGATGATGGTACATCTGAACTGTTCCAAAACTGTCAAGACGATGGTACTTGAGCTTCTAGACTGATTAAGTAGTGTTGTTTCGGCACTTGTCCTTCTGAATCCTATAGTAAATATGTTTGAATTCGGTACTTGGCCTTCTGAAAACGAACTCGAAACGACCGGCACTTGACCTTCATACCACGACAGCAACTTGGCACCTTGACAGCAGCGACTGGCTTCACTTGAGTTAAAGACAGCAACAGTCTGTGATATCCGGCAATATGTAACAACGCCGGGTACTGTCAAATTTCTTGTTTATGGCCAAAAGATGTAATTTCCACATTTACCGGGCAACGCCGAGTAGTTTCAAAATTCTTTGTTGATGTCTTGTAGTTTGTTGACTTGTAGTATTGAATGTAATGGGTAAGGGACCTCGAGTCTGCTCACCAAATCAATGTTGAGATGTGGTGGGCTTATCGAATGCCTTTGGACTGGCCACCAAATATGTAGAAGGTCCAAATGTTGTGTTATGATATAACTTCTGTTGCCAAGGGCAGGTAGTGTTGGCACTTAAAGTATGGTGTAGACTTAGGACTGGTGTACATGTGTAAAATAGTTGCACAGTCATACAGGTACAGTTCCAACAGGAACGCCACACCAAATCACGACGTATGGAGTCAATGAATGTTGTAAAATCCTTGTGACGTTTGTATTATTTAATGAAGACGCCACGTTGACGAAAATGCGTAGACATAAACAAGTAGGTACGTCATATGTACAATCAAACAGTCATTGTTACAGCCACATAGTCAGTACAGCAATGGACGGTAGACAGCATCATAGTAAAGATGAATCACATGAAAATGTCATTACCTTTACTTCAGGAAATACACATATAACTCACAGGCTTCCAAGCACTTAGAATCACCACAGATATATCATCTCCAAAGGAACAATATGAATAGGACATTATTTCCTGAACAGTTTAAGCACAGACGCTGGCAAACCAAACGCGTCTTGCTTATCACGCATCTGCCACACTCTCTGAATGTCGGGGCGGAACCCGTGCAAAAAAGCGATCAAGACCAGACATGCGCAGACAAGCGGGACTCGAACGGTGTTTAGCCAACTTACGAACCAAAGAATATTCCGGAGAACAATCGTACAGATTCGAACCTAATAAGGAAATGAATCTTGAAACATTGCGATTGCCAACTGTTTATAAGAACTGACGACCTGAACGCTCCGTATATGGACATGACTCAAAATCGTTCACACAAACTATCGGCAACTATCGTCACACGATTAGACAACTAGTAGAAATAAAAAAGTGACTACAATACATGAGTTATTTCCCATGCATTAGAAAATAAATACATAGACGAAAAAAAAAAGTTGCAACAATCATCGCAACAAATAAGTTCATTATGATACAATAACATGTAATAAACATTAAGCTCCGGGAGTGCTTATATTAATGGAATCATTTCACTCGGGGCAAACTTATAGGTGATAAGTTTCCTTTGTCGAAGGGTGTGAATGCTAATTGTTCCTGTAGCTCGCTGGTTATATACACGACGGATGCATCTCCTCATACGTCCATCCCTGCTAGCCTTATATTTAATGCCAAATTCCAACAGTCTTAGCCGTGTACCTCGTATTCATCTATTGCAGCGCAGTGGCGGTACCATAGCCAATGAGGTTTTACTGAGGCGTCATTATTGCTACTTGAAGTGTCGTTCTCTAACATGCGATCATCAGTTGTCCCTGGTATCTCTCCCTTTTCCATAACCAGTGTCCTCACTATGGGTGTTCTCGGGATTAGTCTGTAAGCTCACTCATTACCCCGTACCCCTGTATGACCAGGACAGTAGATCCATACCAGTTCCTAAAGATTCGAAGCTTTTATTGGTATTTTCCATTCTTGCCGTAGCCATCCATTTTTAACCTTCCGAAGCATTGATTAGGAGTTTGAAACAATAACTGCCCTGGTTGACGGAGTCTCAGGCAACAACCTCAGAGCTGCAGTAACTGCATGTACCTTTATTCTCATGCTGGAGGTTGTTGTCATGTAAGCTCCACTCTGTTCAGTGCCGATCTTACCATTTACTCTAGCCAAGAAGTCCCAGCCTGACCTCTCACCACGGAGTTCAAACGCATCGGTGTACACAATGGCAGCATCGTCTCCCGTATGATCATACAGCTGTTGATTAATTTCCAGCTCTGCTTTCCCATTGTCGCTAAGGCTGATGATGACCTGATGGTAGTTTGTCCAGTTATCACCTGACTTACTCCACTCTCTCGTCCCTTGGATATATTTTCAACTGTGGTCACCTGTCTAGTCGTAGCCTCTGCCTTTGCCATTTATGATATCCCACTCTTTATTCTTGATGCCAGTTTTGTTCCCATGCAGGGGTTTTGAGAAGAATAAACATTACAAAAAATAGGGGCTTTGAGTTTATATCAGTTTGAAATAATATACTGAAGCACATTAAAAACGCACCACCCGTATAATCCAGGAACAGAGTGTGAAATGTAAATATAAGTGTGTACAAGTTTACATATTTTGAATCTTTATTCATTTTCCTATGAATCCATGCTGGTCATTAATTTGTACATTTGATTGTTATGAAATTCGTTGCATTCTGTGCAGGCAAGGGAGAAAACCAAAAATACAAAAAAATGCACGTGCGTTATCCTGCTGGAGAAGCTGCAAGTCTGGATAAATTGTAAACGCAGGAGCAGCCAGTGCATCCAGAACCTCATCTCGATATGTCACAGCATTAACATTTCCACTGAAGACGTGAAGAGGCAAGCGATGGTGAAAACTGAATCATCCCCAAATGTGAATACTGCCACCTCGAAATCGGTTGACACAGCAATCTGCAAAGCGCTCTTCACACCGTCGCTAAACCCGCATACGTCCATCTGCAAAGGATATGTTGAATCTGTTCTCGTCTGTGAATAGGACAGCATTCAACTGCAGTCTAGTCCATCTGATATGTTGCTCTGCCCATTGCAGGCGCTGCTGACGATGTCTGTGAGTCAAGTTTGGCCCAACATAAGGTCGTCTTGCAGTAAGGCCTGTATCTCTGAGTCGTCGTATGACTGTCATTCGAGAGACTTGCCCATGTCTACCCACTATTGCTCTTGCTGTTTGATTTGCCGGGAGAGTCAATTCCTTAGGTGACTCAGCACAATATGACGATCTTGCGCAGGGGTAGTAACTCGTGGTTGGCCACTCCGAAGTCTATCCCGGGCACTGCCAGTGGTTCCGTAACGTTCATTGAGACGTACAATAGTGCTGTGGTGGCAATTCATCCTTCTGGCAATGGCCCGCGAGCTCATTCCGGTCTCCAACATACTAATGGCTCGTTGGCGGTCGTCTACCGCATGGCAAACACGGGGAAAATCCATTCCCACACTTTTTTTTGCCAGCTTCTCGGCATCAGTATATATAATAGTGGTGCGTTTTTAATGTGCTTCAGTATATAATATAGTTGGTAGGTCGTTCCATAGCAAATACTGCCATAGGGGAGAAGTGTTAGAGACTTCACTATACTAGTTCCAGATTCGAGAGGTGGATGGGTGGCCAGTTTCTTGCTCGCTACCATTTCCTTCTCTAAAGCAAGAGCAGAGTCAAGTACCCATATATTAAATAATACAATCCATAATATTCCACACACAAAACAAATAGCAGATTTCCTTCGTCAGAAGTTTCCATGTTCAGTGACTGACCTGTCGTATGTTTAACTCGCTAAATGAGATATCGATTGACAATTATTGTTGCTATGGTTTCACTTCCTTTAAGCGCTGGGTACGGTAGATTTCATCAGAGATACTGTTTCCTCACCCCTGGTGGCGTGTTCGTACTTCGGCTGACCTCTTTGTCTGACCCCCATTATCAGGTGTTTAGAAAATGGATCCATGGTGCTTGTGTAAGACGATTTTAACAGTAATGTATCTCATGCGGGAGAAGATGAAACCTATAGGCGTTGTGTGTAGTTCTTGTAAATCCTTATAGGCCGCAGAAATGTGGGACGTATAATTTTTTGGGGGGATGGAATTATGGGATGGCTAAAGGAAGAAATGAAGAAACCCTGTGATGAGTTAATGATGATGATCATCATTATTATCATCACCATCTCCTGTTTTCGCTCCTTATGGATACGCAGCCACCATTGAGGAAGCCCCCTTCCCCCTTTGGGAAAACTTACGCCAAAGCACATGCTTTTGCAGTGATCTTTCAGTAGCAATGTGTTTTACAACATGAGGTCGTCAGCCTCTATACACAACCTCATATTAGACGCCTTTTACGACATGCCTGAGGGAAAAGGTAGTTTTGTTCTCTCTCAGACAGCCCTGGGAACTGCACGAGTGAGTTAATGACTGAGAACCAGCAGTCGCTGACCACAAACAATCTGCTCAACAAAATACAAAAATTAGACAGAAAGATATTTGTCTATATGGGGAGTACAAACAAATAGTAGAACATGATTGTCGGCTTCATGAGAGGAGCATAGTGGCGGCATGGCCTTCTCAAACACAGAAGGTGAGACGGTATGGTGACGAGAGAAGCCAGCGACGGACTGTTACATTTATATGAGACATATATGTGGTTAGTTACTGAGTAAAATGGGGACAGTTTGTTGCTGTTCTACAAGACGCCACTAGGCGTGATAGTGACTGCTTTTTAGTCAAGTGCTAAGGATCAAAGAAGAAGAAGTGGTTAGTTGAGAACGAACGGAGAAGAAGTTAATGATGAAGAAAATATAATTACATCGTTTTCTTAAAGCAATGTGTCCCGTGGCGTAGGTGATCATGTCTTTCCACCACTTCCTGTTTCCGGTATTGTTTATCAGTTCTGTTGCTAACGTCTTTCCATGCCACGATGTTGAACTGTTCAGCATGTGTCCTCTTTGTCGTCCTCAATCTCTTCTTCTTTCAATATTTCACCATATCACGATATACTCGAGTTCTCTTGCCCAAAGACAGTGGGATGCTTCCTTCTAACATGAGAAACAATCACATAGAGAAGGCGAATTCGTACAACCTTTATTAGACACGTGATGAGAAGAGAAAAAGTCGAAAACACCGCAACGACAGTGTAAACAATTAGAAGGCAAGTGTTGAAGAAGATAAAGAGAAAAGATAATTGCCATCTTGACACCATCTGTTGCCTATTGAAATCATCCACACACTTCCAGGGATTCCAACTGTGATAAAACTTGTTGAGAACACTGCAATGCAAAGCTAAGCTTGTGTGACGGTATTGCCTCCCCTGCTTTGCAGTAGTGGTCCAACAGTGGCCAAAACTCAAGAGTATCTAATATGGGCTTCAAATGTATCTACCTTCGCACAAGATTACTCTTGGCAGAGATGTAGATAGTGATGACACTTCTATTACAAAGGGAGTCTTCACAATATATTCAGAATAAGCGAGAACAATACTGCTTTGGCTGAGTATGTTAACTCTATAATTCTGCCGACGCTTTTGTGAAGGATTTAAGCACTTATTACTTTCAGTTCGTTTAAGCCTCCACCCCTAATCTACTCAGTGGAATTCTATTATTCTAGTATAGATCTGTTTAGAGTGTGTGTAGTAATTTGACTGAGGCAAACATGCAGTAACTTTCAAACGATTAAATCGAAGTAAAATTTGTAAAATTACAAATAACAAAATTTAATAATCACTTTAGGTTTTAACATTTGGAAATAATTTGAATAGTTATGGATCAAGAAAAGTTATCCTCACAGTCTTTAGGGAATGTGAGATATTACAAGAAGTTCAAGTGGCAGCATATATTTGAACTTAGCTGCCAATGACGGTTCTGCTCCTTCTTATGGGTTGGTTCTTTTCACTCTGCTCACGCTCGTCTCTGATCAAGGTTGTCGGGGGTAGCTCGTTTCCCAGAAACGTCAAGGAGAGTCTACCACGTGGGTCTTGCGTCTTAAAGCTTAGGCCACGGTTCCCTTCTTGCTCCAGAGATAGTACTTTCTGCTGGTACCACTAATAACTATGGTAAAGAATAGAACGAAACGCTCTTCTGAGTATGGCGTTTTCCACACCATAGTTATGGGTTCCTGTCTTCCCATACCACCATCCCAGTTACTCAGACATTACCCTCAATGAGAATTAAATTTAATCCCTCGGGATAAAACTTTCTTTACATTTAAATAGAATAGCTTTCATAGTTACTTTATATTTAAATGAAAAGGTTAATAATAAAGATAGAGTCTGTTTACATAGACATTTCCACTGATTGAAAAGTGTTAACAATATAAATTGAATATGTTTTCATTTATGTTTACAGTGATTGAAAAGTTTGAAACTTCCAGTACTTTAAAATGAATATTTTCACATAGAAAATTACACTGGTTTAAGCTTGAAAACTTACATTAATTTTAAGTGACTATGTTTATAGGGACATTTACACTGCTTTGAAAATGTAAGTATTATACTTAGAAAGTACATCATTTCTTTCATCTTTCCCTCCCTGCTCCATAGGGAACCTGGAACTACTTTATGCTTTTAGTTCTCTTTACGAAACTATCAATAAATCAATCACCAGCCCGTGCAGTGGTGGTTCATGAATCATCATTCTATACGCTGAGGTTGCCAGCCTCAAATGACTTTGACATCCAATAGCGAGTTTCACACACGGTAGTAATAAAATATGAAATGTAAATCACAACTTACGCCAATCCTGGCTACAGACTTGTTGCTCAGATGAATAAAATAGACGAGTCGGTCTCTTACACGCGTCTGTGGTATCTTTAATTTGACAATAGATTCCCTCTCTGACTCCGTGTGTTTCTTCAGTTTCCTAGTCCTGGTGTTCCTTATTAAAATGTAGAGATTTCCTATGCTTTGTAAGCCTTATTTGGTTCTCCAATAAAAGGTCCGGTCAAAAAAAAGGAATTATGAATCTAGTCTTCACTCTGGCGAGGTCTGATGTTGTCTTGGCGAGCGTGAAATTCACAGTGAAATAAAACTGCGAAATGGTCAGACTATATTGCTATCTTTCCACGCATTGTTGTTATGAATTGTATCAGAAAGATCCAATCATTTCAAATCATGCGGATAGGGTGTGATGATTTCAAAAATATTCCGACATCAGATAATTTTGAACATAAGGCAGAGGTCAACTCTCCCATATATGGTAATATGATGTCCGGTGCCCTTGCATACAATCTTAAGACAAATCGGGGAACTCACATGACAACATGTGTAAGCTGTAATGCTTATTACTTTATTAGGAAGTAATGTTGTCATAACAAGTCGGCCCGGAAGCGATTATGTCACACTTGTCTGCCCACGTGTGTCACACAGACAATAATCTACTTATCTGTCGTATGAGTACGCAAAAACTCCGTGTCTGCCCATCTGGGTTACCAAACGAGTCGTCTTATCAGCGGTTCAATCTAAACACGCCGGCGACTATTTTATCTCAGTTGCTCACCGCAAGCCAGGATGACCGGGAAACAAACAGGTGACATCACAGAGAGGAGTGTCTTATGATTTGATAAAATCAAATATCTACTACTTAGCAGAAAAATAACGAAGAAAGAAAGAAAGAAAATTGCGACAGTTTAGAGCAAATAATAAAAATCAGTACCACAAATGTACCGATACTGCCAGAGAGAAACAAAGATCGATAGGGGCCGCCTCGTGTTGTCACAGCTTGGAGGAGTCACTTGAGCCTCAGATGTAACTCTGGCTTTTACGTGTTTGGCTGCATGCTGGGGGATCTAACTGTTGGCCCATGATAGGCAGAGGGAGCTGAGAAGTGGTTCTGTGTAGGACGTGACAATTCTTTGGGAGAGCCCCGACCCAGAGCACAGTATTTTAGCTCTGTATATTTGGAGAGCCCTCTTGGATGGCGGGGAATTCCCAGTACGTTCTTACTTCTAGCTTGGGATAAGATGTAACGGCCCTTTAAAATGCAAGCCAATCTGGAGAAACTGAAGCTCATGACAACAAACATGTTTCGGAATGGCAGAAAAGCCACAGGAAAAGCCTAGATCTATTGTGTAGATAATATCACGGAGTCTTCAGTGTGATACTGGCTGCTAAAGAGAGAGAAACTCGACAGCCCTAGTTAAACAACAAGAATAAAGTTTCTGGAATTCTCACCATTTTACATTAAGCAGAGTTCATGCGGATAGGTATGAATAAGTATCTACATCTTGTATATTTACCGGTGACAGTTTGCAAGTTACTGCGCTAGCTTCTAGTCTTCCATTTGCTGTAAAAATGCTTCCTAAGTAGTCACCCAGGAACTCCTATAAGGGTAATGTGGGAACTATGTATGTTAAGTGGGATTGGTGATGAAATATAAAAATATCTGAGCCAAAACTGACACTTCTTACAACATGAGGATACAAATGCCGAAAACAAAACAATAAATAACGGAGAGAAAAGTGCAAGGAGCATAATGCATACATTTGGAACACTAGAGAACGTGGTCATCGTGAGGAGAAGTGATTGTTGTTTTGTCATTGCTGTTATTTGACTAGGGTCGATGAGCGCGTCGCTCTTTCACAGCCAAGACCAAGTTGAAGAATCTTCGTCTGTTCTGTAGTTGTTTAAAGTGATTGTGATTGTTGGGGAGCCCGGTATCAGCTTCCTTTTTTAACAATGGGGACCCCTGAATATGTGAGCAGTACATGTTGAACTATCTCGAATGGATGGGTATTCATTTGTGACAATTAGCTCCTGCATGTGATGGGTTTAATTATTTAAAGTGGTTGTTGAGTATGACATGTTTGGTTCTTAATTAGAAGATTGTGCGCTTCTCCGTGCTTCAGTTATATTTGGGTGGGTAATTTAATATACACTATATGCGTTCCGTTCTTTCAATGGGCGTTCAATTGAGCTTTCGTGGTGCAGTGCGCACCGTTTCCGTATTTTTCGGACAATGCACCATACGAATAAATAAATAATTGGTTCTAACTTTCCATCCTCACTGTCTGGAGGTGAAGAGAATTATATTCCGTCATCTGCCTATTCTCAACTCTGATCCTGATACCCGTGAATTGTTCCGGGATCCCCCTCTGGTGGCATATCGCAGGGATAAGAATTTCAAGAACATTCTCGTACACAGCCATTTGATGAATACTAGCCCTCCATATTTTGGTACACAGTCTTGCCACCGCCCAGATGTCGTACGTATGCGCATGTGCTCCAGACTCCGACTGTTTCATTTCCGAAGGGCAATTTTATTATTCGAGCGTCATTTACATGTGAATCTAGGAATCTTATTTATGCAATTATCTGTAAAAGATGCAACATTACCTATATTGGTGAAACTGGCAGACGTTTGGCAGATAGATTCTACGAGCACTTAAATAACATTTATCACAGAGAACCGAAACCTGTGGCCCTTCATTTCAATAGCCCAGACCATTCCGGTCCCTGTGACATCCAGGTATTCGGCTTACACTCCTGCTTTTTTCGATGACCGTAGTCGATTTTCTCTAGAGAATTGTCTCATTTTCGAAATGGGTTGTCTTTCTCCTAATGGTCTTAATGTCCAACAATACTTTGCTTGACTCTGTTATTCATTGGCTTTCCTGCATTTCAGAGTTCTTTATTTCATCCGTTGATTTTTTCACGATCTTTCTTTTATGAAGTGTTGTGTTTCTATTTGCGTATTTTTATGACGTCACTTTTATTCATCGCTGTTGGACGCCATTGGGACCAGTGTTCATTACTTGCCCGATTCTTTCTTCGGAGAGTCTTATAGCAGGACTTCTTGTTTTTTAATTCCGTTTTCTGCTTTTGATTTTCATTGATTGTTGAATTTCTTGTATTGAATAATTACACTGACAAACAACATTTTTCTTTCTTATATAAGAATAAGTGTTCTTAGGTCAGTTTCTTGCGCTGATTTCAAATCTGAAATCCGTTTATCTCTATCACGTCGGGTTCTTAAGATATTTGTGAATAAATATATTTTTGGGAAACCGTTATTTGCTCCGTTTCATTTTTACTATATAACTTATTAAAAATTAATAAAAAGCAACATAATTCTACTTTTTATACTGCTAAAAGATGCATGACGCGATTTTTCAAATAGTTACTGTATTTTGAAATAATTCTGAGCAAAATATGGCTTCTAGAAGTTGTAGAAATTCGGCTGATCTGTTCTGTTACGTGTGCAGATATTTTACCGATCGTGTTGACCAGAAAAACTTTACACCATTACTAAAGAAAGCATATGAACTTTATTTCGATTCGAAAGTTGATGATGCAAATAAATCTTGGTAGCCAAATGCAGTTTGTTCGATACATTGGCAGGTTGGTTACGAAAATCGCTGAAGCATAAGTCGATGCCTTTTCTAGTGCCAGTAATATGGCGTGAACATACAAATCACACTACTGATTGTACTTCTGCTTGACAAATATCCATGGTTTCACTTTTAAAACTAGAAAGTCTGTGGTTTATTCAAATATTGAATTGGTTTCGAAACCAGTGCCTCATGATCCAATCACGTGTCCGATCCAAGTACCACCAGAACATAATCCGTTGGACGTGAATGAACCATCAGAAAGTGATAGTTTACCTGTATTAGAAACTAATTCTGACTCAGATTACATACCGGTGAATGATAGTGTTTACTTAATTAACCATTCAGGACTTTCAGATCTAATACGTGATCTCGCTCTTACCAAAGGACAAGCGGAATTACTCGGTTCGCGACTCAAAGAATGGAATCTTTTAGCGCCCAATACTCCGATATCTAAATTTCGTCATAGACACAGAGAACTTGTTCAATACTTTGAGATGGATGATGACATTTGCTATTGCAAAGATGTAAAAGGTCTAATGGTGCACCTCGGTCATAAGCACATAGTCAACGAATGGCGACTTTTCATCGATTCTTCCAAGACTAGTCTAAAAGCTGTGTTATTGCATAACAGAAATTTATTTTCATCAATTCCAGTCACCTACTCTGTTCATATGAAAGAAACTTATGACAATATGGCTAAACGTTTGGAAAAAATAAAGTACAATGACTACCAATGGCGGATTTGTGGAGACCTAAGGTCATTGCATTCTCACGGGCATGCAGACTGGGTATACTAAATTTTGTTGCTTCCGATGTGAATGGGACAGCCGCAACAGACAGGAACATTATGCAAGAAAGGTGTGGCCTATCCGGGATCGTATGCAGCTCGGGCATAAAAATGTAATACACGAGCCATTAGTTAACAAAGACAGCTTCATTTTACCACTGTTACATATAAAGTTGGGGCTCATGAAGAATTTTGTAAAAGCGTTAGATAAAACGAGCAAAGCTTTCACTTATCTTCGAGAAAAGTTTCTGCAATTTAGCGATGCAAAGATAAAGGAAGGTATCTTTGTAGGACCTCAGATATTCACATCTTGACTTTTTCCCTGACAACCTTGGCGAAGTCAGCGATGAACATGGAGAACGATTCCATCAAGATATCGCCGTAATGGAGTCACGTTATCAAGGACGGTGGAGTGTGACCATGCTTGCCGATTATTGTTGGATGCTTCATCGCGATGTACGCCATGCCATTCCCCGACGAAAGTCGACTGCAAAGAAATTCAAGCCTACATAACTGTTATACTTCTTGTACGAATGATGTTGTAATACTGTATGCGTTGTTAAAAAACTTCAATTGCGTATTTCTAGAGATCCCGACCTGATAGAGAAAAACGGTTTGCAGATTTAAAAACAGCGCATTAAAATTGACCAGAAAAACATAGAAATGTTAGAGAAAGAAAAAAAAAGTTTTTTTTTGTTAGTCAGTGTTATTTTCGGTTGTGTAGTTTCCTTGCTTTATTATTACTCTTCACCTGTGTTAATATATATTACATGATTGCAGTCTATTATCTATATTTCTTGTCCTTGTTGCCTGTTTGTAACTATGGCTGACGAAGGGTGAAACCCGAAACGTCCCTTGTTTCCTGTGTATTGTTAATTTGTAAAACTGATTCAATACAGTTTTATTTGTATATATATATATATATATATATATATATATATATATATATATATATATATATATATATATATATATAAACACATGCGAGTAAAGCAGCGCGTGCGAGTTATTTTAAGGGGTCTTCGATTTAATTGTCACAGGCAATGTGCAACATTTCCATTTTTCCCGAAACGCTGTAGGGATTGCTTCATTGTTGGATACAAATGTTTTTTTTTAAACAAATAGTAGTATGGCGATTCTAGGAAATAATAGTAATGAAATTTGAACGGTTTTCAGTCACCTCCTGAGACACGATAAAGAAGATAAGAATGGAAAAAAAGGAATGTGTTAAAAGTGGAATTATTAACGTCATTTAAGTGAAACTTTGTTTGCTGGGAATATCGTCTGCACGCTTAACAATGTCGCACATGAAATGAGCCACAAATAGATGTCTGCCTTTGATAGGCGTTGGACCAGTCTGAGAGATTGTCTGCTAGAACTGAAGAGTTTGAAAATAGCGATTAAACCGTCGACCTTAGGTATCAGGTCAAGATATCTTGTCATGAAGTTCTTCATTACAGAATGCGAGCGTGATGGCCACTGATTGCTGTGTCAGTCAGGGGCTAAGGATCAAAGAATAAGAAGAAGACTTCTGTTTTATGCAACAACTCTTAGTTAATGAAAGTAAGTAAGAAAATCCTTCAGTGTTAGATAGAGCTAATAATTTTAATAATCACATTAGTGATCTTGTCATGAGTTCCACATTAGTGATCTTGTCATGAGTTCCACATTAGTGATCTTGTCATGAGTTCCACATTAGTGACTTTGTCATGAGTTCCACATTAGTGATCTTGTCATCAGTTCCACATTAGTGATCTTGTCATCAGTTCCACATTATTGATATTGTCATCAGTTCCACATTAGTGATCTTGTCATCAGTTCCACATTAGTGATCTTGTCATGAGTTCCACATTAGTGATCTTGTCATGAGTTCCACATTAGTGATCTTGTCATACCGCTTTAACTTTCTATTCTACACAAGCATCCATTTATGAAAGACCTCAGCTTTCTGGTTGTTGTTTTCGTTGTTCTCCATGTTTCAGAGCCATACAATAGGACTGACTTGACATCATGATTTATATCATAACTGAATATTGTCGCCTTCGTCGAGGGAAATTTATCTTTGAATAAAATGTACTTTATGTGTAAACACATAATATAAAACTCACAAGACAGCTGGTCATTGCTAGAGCCGTGTTAAAAAAAAAACAACAAAAAAAAAACAAAACATGTTGACCTAGTTGTTTGAAGAAATACCTTGATTTAATCGGCACATTACAATTTAAATACGAAGCAGTCTATATCTGGAATTCCTTATTTCCTATATTTTAAAACCTTTACTTTAATGGAGTTTTTTTTTTTCAGGGGTTTAGTTCAATTGTTTTTAATCATAGACTGGAAGGAATGCATCACAGAAGAAATGGCTACACAAAGAGCAGCAGCTGTGAGGTTTGAAATGTGACTAATCTATAACGCGCGGGTGAAGTTAAATAAAAGTGGTGTTTAAAAATAAAAATGCAAGAAATTGAAACACACACACACACGTCTACTCAAATACTTTCACATAACTCCACAAATACATGGTAACAACACGCCTCCTCCCCCGCCTAACCAGCAAGAAATCTTCATAAAAGACGAAAACTGTTACAGAGAAACGAAATATACCCATAATCAATGTCTTGTATAAAAACCGTTAAATTTGAAGCAATTGGCACATCTTTAGCTCGTTTCTCACACACCGCTTCCGAGTTTTTACAATACCAGGAATGAAACCACGGAACATCACGCAGCGGCACGGAAATCAGTTTGGTACAACCTCTACTACCAAGCAGCGGTTGTTGTGAAAGAAGTCGTAAATTGGGTTGGTGTTAGTGGTTGGGATAAAATGGATTTCGCGTAAAGTGAGATTGCAATGGAGATAAAAGAGACTCCTCCGGGGCTGGGGATTTTTTTCCCTCTTAGTATCAAATGAAAAGTTGTCAGAAATGTTATGAAGTACTCAATTTTGATAATTGAAATTACATATCTAGCAGCAAGCATGGAGGCCATCTCTCCCCATGTCATCATCATAATAACTATCACAGCTTTCAGCACCTTACGGAACATTTGTCTTCAACAAACAAAGCGTTAAGGTCTTGTGTCGTGTACCATCTCCTCTAAGTCTTTTCATGTGTCATTTATTCCTGTCATTTCTATCTCTAGTAATCTTTTCCATGCGTGTCTAACTCCCTCTATTTCGTCATAATATGGACTGCCTTGTATTGTTAACAGATGATTTTTTCACTGCGTGTCCTATCCAACGTCAGTATAATCTTTAGGCTTAATGTTCCATTGGTAGTTGACTGGTTATGTCCATTAGTGATCTTGCCATATCGTATCTTCTTCTTCGTTCGCCTTCAGACTTCCACATTAATGACTCTAATAAAGGCAGTAGTCAGCTCAAGGTTCCTGACATCTCCAAACAGTTTTTCGTCCAGAGAAGTATGCTGTTGCCATATGCCACCCTGTTCACTGTTGTAAGTTGGGCAGGACTGGAGCAGATGTTCGGCTTTCATTAGGCTGATGCCACAGGTGCCAAGATCACAATATCGTTTTCCTCCTTCTATTCTGCGCAGGCATCCATTTAGGAAAGTCTGTATCTTTCTAGTTCTCAGCATTTTGTTGTTGTTGTTGTTGTTGTTGACATTCCTCTATGTCTGTTACCCTGGGGATTCCAGAACAGGTGCTGTCTTGAAATGCTAAAAACTTGGTTTTTTTCAATGTATTTCCTACATAATTTCAGCGTCCTCTGTTAGCCTCTTGTTCCACTGATTTTATACGTTTGGTGCTTGTCATCAGTTCTACTGATGTTTTTTTTCTGGTTCTTGTCATCAGTTCCACTGATGTTTTTTTTCTGGTTCTTGTCATCAGTTCGACTGATGTTTTTCTGATTCTAGTTATCAGTTCCACTGATGTTTTTCTGGTTCTTGTCATCAGTTCCACTGATATTTTTCTGGTTCTTGTCATCAGTTCTACTGATGTTTTTCTGGTCCTTGTCATCAGTTCTATTGATGTTTTTCTGGTGCTTGTCATCAGTTCTACTGATGTTTTTTTTCTGGTTCTTGTCATCAGTTCTACTGTTTTTTTTTCTGGTTCTTGTCATCAGTTCGACTGATGTTTCTTCTGATTCTAGTTATCAGTTGGACTGATGTTTTTCTGGTTCTTGTCATCAGTTCCATTGATGTTTTTCTGGTCCTTGTCATCAGTTCGACTGATTTTTTTTCTGATTCTAGTTATCAGTTCCACTGATGTTTTACTGACTCTTGCCATCAGTTCTACATTAGTGATCTTTTCAAACCGTTTCAAACCTTCAATTCTGAGCAAGCAGCCATTTATGAAGTTCTTATCTTTCTAGTTGTCAGCTGTGTTGTTCGAGTGCATCACTCTCATATTTGCAATAAGGACAGAATAATAACATGAAAACCCTATGTCGGTCGTTTAACGCCTCTTCTTTTTGGTACTTGGTCGCTGACTGACAAAGCAATCAATGACCAACACGCCTGGTGGCGTCTTGTATGTCAGCAACAAACCGTCTCCACTGTGCTCGGTCCTCAGCCATCCCTCGTATGGTGCTCCAGCTCCGGGCCTAGCATCTCTGCCTAGCATCTCCGCCTAGCATCTCCGCCTCTAACATCTCCACCTAGCATCTCCGCTTAGCATCTCCGCCTCCACTGCTCTCCGCCAAGTGGCTTTTGACCCTTCATTTGTTGCTGTTTACGTAACGATTGTGATATTTTACATAGACAGGGGTGTCAGCCCTGTGCTTAAACCCCTAACCTGGAGGACCAGGGTACCAGCTTTTGTCTGACCCCTACCCGAGCAGACCTGTCCAGCTTGGTTGAACTTGCCAGGGGTAAAACTCCCGCCTTAGTACTGCATTTTTCCATCTCTACTTCAGCTTGTTTTGAAAAAAAGCGCGTTCAAATTTTTTGGGTCACTAGTTGAAAATAAGGATATATCACATTAAAATGAAATTCTGCATGATGATTCGAACTGTTAGCTGTAAGATATTGTGTAGTATGATAGATTAAGCTATAGGATGTCGATTTATGACCTCAGGTCAATTTTGGTCAAAAGTGAAGATGAAATAAATCAGTATTAAGGCGACGCTATGTAGATCACGTTTCCATTACTGCAGAGCAACAGAACGCCAAAGTACCATACCAAGCATGACTTGAAAGGCAACTTAAAAAATGTGTAAACATAGCTAGCAACCTCATCATTAAACACAACGTGCTATAGCAACCACGACCGCAAGTGCACATGATGTGTGTTTTGGCAAAGACATCCTACAAGAAAGTCATCTGAAGTAGGGATCTCATTTACATGTTACGGAGGAACGTTGGGACACGAAATTATACTAAGTCCATCTTTGTAAGGTGAAAGTGACAAGTTCCCTTCCTCGCTGCCTTTACCTTCCTCGCTGCCTTTATCTTCCCTAAATCAAGAGTAAAGTCTGGCACCCATATACAGCTGAGTAAGATGGAGCGAGAGGGTACTTGTTTTCGATCCTGGAATCCTTTGGCACAACAGGCAAGCGCTTCTAACCGCGTGGCCAGTCGGACCATACATTGTGATTATTGAATATTTAACTCGTGGACATACATTTCTTCTTCTTCTTCTTATTTTTACATCTGTTGTCACATTTTGAAACCGTTAAGGCGAATTTTCATGGTGGGCCCATGATCCAAATGGAAGGAAGGATTTAACCTACCACTTTGACTGATATATTTGTCTAACACATAACTTTAACCTCATAGTTCCGAAATTTCGTAATTATTCGAATAAGATAAACAGTACTGAGAACTCATCCAAAAATTTTAAATACTTTGCTAAATGGAACAGTAGGTGAGCCCATCCAACGATCCAAAGTACTTGCATAAATAAATAGTACAATGAGGAGAGCCTATCCAACGATTCAAAACAGTCGCAGAAATGGAGCAGTATTAAGAAATCGTTGAAACATTCAAAATGAGGTAGGACATCGATCATCAGAACGTCAGTTATTCGAACCGTTAATTAACCAAACCACCGCCGGTAAAACAAAAAAAAAAACAAAAACAAAAAAAAAAAAAAATTCCAGTATCTACTATTAATGCACTAATTGTTATGCTGGAGCATTACCCCTGCCGCTTAAGACGTTCTTTTTAGATTATTAACTCGAAGATATGTGCAGTAGTTCACAGAAATAGTCTTAATTTGTCATTACAGAAGTTAAAAATCACATTGTGGCTTTAGCTACTGTACGGACTCAGGTCTTTTCCAATAAACTGGGTATTCTCATATATGTTTGATTATCCAATACTTTGATTAACTGAGCCAACCTTAGTTCCGATTAATTTGGATAATAGACGCTCTGCTGTACCGTAGAAATGATGCATTATGGAGAGCTCATCCAAAGATCCATAATTTTCTGATAAATGGTACAGTGTGGAGAGCGCATCCAAAAGATTCAAAATAATCGGATACATAGTACAGTATGGAGAGCGTGTCCAAAAATTCTAAATACTAGTATATATGATACAATGTGGAAAGCCCATTAAATGATCCAAAATACTCAGATAAATAGTACATTATGGAGAGCCCATCTAAAGATCCAGAATACACTATGAACGGCCCTACCAGAGTTGTACATTTTAACTCCTTTCATCTCACATATGAAGCGTAGCTTTAAATACCAGGCATTCAAGACAGTGGCAGAGAACGAATAAAATTAGTCAAGCTACTTAGTAGACCGCTGTGGTAGAAGGCAACCAAGCAAGCTCTGAGAGTCTATACTAATGGTTACATTTTGTGTGTCAGGATTGGCATGAAAAGGATAAGGATGGTCAGTTTTGACACGTCCCTCACAGTGGTCGATTTAAACGCATGGGGAATTCGGACTGCTCAGCACAGCAAAGCCGGTGGGATGTAGTTCATGTGCGGATGTTTTTAATCATCACCACCTCTCCAAGGAGCATATACCTTCGACAAACTTTTGCCAAGTCTTTCCTGTCCCGTGCTATCAGCTCAAGATCTTGCCACGTCTTCATCATTCCTCTAATGACTGTCTTCAGTTTTCATCTTCGTGTGTCCTTCTGTCTTCCTCTATCAGTCTTACCCTTTGGATTCCAGAACACGGACTGCCTTGTAATGAAGTTGTCTCAGCGCGTGCGTGTTTACTTTACCGAAAATGTCGCGACATTTCTGATTACAAATTCCACTTAGATTTCGTAAGTTGTCTTATCAAACTCCTATGTTCTTATGTGGAGAACGTTTGACAAACATCTGCGATGTGAACATAGCAAGAACAACAAACAAAAAAACTTTAAAAAACAACCGAAAAGGGAATTCATAATGAAGAAACACTAAAATAATAAAAAAAATTTAAACAAATATATTTTAAACACAGGCTTTTAATGCACTAAAAAACCAAAAATAATTTTTCAAAGAGATTATAGCTTGGAGTAAAAATGTAACATTAAATTGACAAAAAGCCTGGGGCGCTGATTCTGTATGAAATTAACTTCTGGTTTATACTTCATTAGACACCTATGGATAAAATATATGATGAGCGCTTAAGCGCCCCAGGCTTGTTGTCAATTTGATGCTATATTTTTACTGCAAGCTATAAACTCCATGAAAAATTATTTTTGGGTTTTTAGTGCATTAAAAGCCTGTGTTTAAAATATTTTTTATTTATTTTTAATTTTTGTTGTTTTTAAATTTAAGTCAAGTGTAATCGATCCGCTAATGACATTATCAGTTTGCGATAAACAAGTCCACAGCACAGGAGGTGGATTTCATTATTCAGTATATTACTTACTTACTTACTTACTTAGTCGTTCCCCTTCTACCGTGAGGTGTAGAGGTTTGGAAGAGAGAGCGCCAAACTATCCTATCGGCTGTCTTCTTCCTGGCCTGGTTCCATTCTAGTCCTCGGTCCTTCAAAGATTGTCTAATGTTGTCCTCCCAGCGGACTCTGGGTCGTCCTGGGGGTCTGGATCCTTGGCTCTTTGTTTCCCATGCCTGTCGTGGTAGCCGATCCTCTCCCATTCTGCAGACATGGCCAAACCATCTCAGTTGGGACCGCTCTACTTGGGTCCGCTGGGGGTGGGATTTAAGGCCTTGACGTATCGTCAGGTTGCGTACCATGTCTCTTCTTGTTACTTCAACTACCTTCCTCAGATACCTCATTTCTGAGGTTTGGATCTGGCTTTTGTGGGTTGTAGTCAGTATATTACACGGAAAGTTAATATTTTATTAATTTTTTTAATATTTTGATAAGAGTTGTAAATTACATGTTTTTAAATGTATTTGTCAGTTGTGTGTATGTCTGGGTTGGTGGGGTGGGGAAAAGGGGGGGGGGGGGGGAAATGAAGTTTCAAGAGAGACAATCATGTTGGAAAGAATACACCTAGATTATTTTCAGTTATCGCCCATTTTAGTGATTTTTTTTAAGTACAAACAAAAAACAATTAATATTAATTTCAATTTTATTAATTTTATTATTTTTACGACTGATTATTGTATTGTCACGGGGAATACACAACTATTCCAATTTTCAGAGCTATTGCTAAGCTGGAAGTGATTGACAAATCAATTGTAAGATTTGAAGGTGACAACAGTGTAACATACGTTGCGAGTTAAAGAAAAGCCTGTGAAAAAAAGAATTAAAAATTGTAATTACAGAATTCCAAAAGAAGCATGCACTCTAACTCTGGCCTCGACTAGTTTTACTTCTACTTACTCCCTCCATATTTCTTTGCAATAACACATAAATGAAGATATCCCCGTCAAAAGGAAACCATTCTCATCCTTGTCTGTCATTTCGTTCTCCTTCCCGATCTCTAATTCTAACTATGTTTCGGATGATTTTGTTCTTCCATATAAAATCGTCGTAGTCTTTCCTCTCTGTTCGTGGGAAACACCGTTTCTGATTGGCTGCCCTAGATACACACAAGAAAATTCCCTTGCATTCATTTTCATTTTTTTCGTCCTTGTATACTTGTGTTAAACTTTCCGGTCTTCATACATTTAACTAGGCGTAACATGCTACACCAAGGCCAAGTGATTCGCAGAACACCCGTCATAAGAGGATTACTAAAGTTTCCCAGGCCAAGTGATTCGCAAAACACCCGCCTGTTGCGTGCATATTTTGACGCACATATTACAAAAATCGATATGGCTATTTAATATGGAAAAGATATAGACATTCATTCATTTGTGTATGAAAATGCTGTCTATGGGGAAGGCTAGATAATCCATAATTGTTTTACCCTTTTGATTATAGGAGTAATCGTTCTTGATATTAATTCGGCGCATGGATATGACACCCTTGTCCGTACCTATTTCTTAGGGCCAGAAAATAGATTAATTTGCTTATTATGTTTATGGCCTGAATTCATATGTATTACATATTATTAGTACAAGTAGAATCAGTCCTATATTGTATATTTTGGATGGGTAGGCAGGACTATATTCTTGTTACACCGCTCTAGTGGAAGTAGGAGTTGTCTTGTCTAGTCGTGATGAGTTCCGATGTACCGTGACAATGGCGGTTACGCATTTTTCCAGGGCTGGTAGATTCTTCAGTAAAAATGATTTATGAAGTGGTTTTTCTTCTATAGGAGATTGTGTCTCTACTAGAGTTGTGTTAGAGACTCTCCTAATGTACGGTACCATGTATGATTCGGACTCCAGGTAATTCCAGTCCCTGTTTTGATGATCTCAGGTCGGTTAGGCCTAGCGGGAATTTTGTGCTTCGCAACGCTAGGGTCAAGTTTGTATCGACGGAGATGACAGGCTCCATACTGTAATTATATCTACATGAGGTAACTGGATTACGGTAGATTTGTGTGGAGGAACTTTATGAAATTATGCATATGTATTGCAAATTAACTTTGGCTTATATATATATCCTCCTGTGAGCGAGTGAGCGACAACTCAGGTAGGCGGCCATGTTACATTCCTGTCATCGTATTTTTGAATCCCTGTCCAAAGAACGGAACATGTATCTTATTATTCGGACAGTGGCAAGGAGATCTCAATTTTGATAGAAACCCCTTATCGTGGTTTCACAATATGATAAACTGTGAATATAAAGCAACTTTAGTTACTTACCGATCCGCCTTCACTGACGCGCTTAGTCAGATAGGGGATGCGGCCATTGATGTACTACCTATTATTTATGAATGTGCCATGACATAGGATCTACTATGTATGCCTGCAAATTGATATGTCAACATACCCATGATTTACTCGTTATGTCCCAGTGTGAGCGTCCAAATAAACTGTGTAAACAAAGATTCCAGCAGTCTGCATTGGTGCCTTGTAGACACAAGTGAATGAGTGGTTAGATTGGTCAGAACACGAACAGTACACCATTCGCGTTAAACACACTCTACACTTCTACCCATATATACACCATCCTGCGTCGGTTGAAGTGACCAAGTTTAGGGCCTGCTTCCCCTGGAGCCTTAGAAGGAAACTACTGTTTACAGCTGCCTTTGCCTTCCCTAATTTAGGACTAGGGTGAGTTACCCATTTACAGCTGGGTAGACTGGAGCATGCCTGATCTCAACAACTCTGTACACTACAATGGACACATACAGTAGTGGTACCACAAACAACATGCTACAGTGATTGATAGTGGAGCTTTACAGAAGAAAGAGAACACACCACACTTTACAGAAGGTTTACAGTATACAACTGACACTTCTTTATAGACTGACATTTTACAGTGTGTGTGTGAAAACAACTTTACAGTGGGAAAGAAATTTTACAGTGGTGAGCCAGATCCCTGGGTCCAGCCTACGCAGTCTTGTGTTGAGAATCACATTTTACAGTTACAAGAACATTTGTTTGACCACATCAACACCAGTAGGACAGCTATACAATCAATGTCAGCTTGACCTGTTCTGACAAGTGTAGCAATATCTGGGTCAGCACTTGTTGACATTTGGCACAATACAGTCAGTGTTCTAAACCAGTGATTGTTTATCCTGCTGTAATACAAGAGCATTGTTGAACATAAAGTGCAAATTTCATCGGTGGATCCTCTAATGTGCTCAAAAAAATTGGACAGTGTAATAGTTAGAATGCAAATCTATTACTCAATAAAGTGGTAGTCTAATTGATTAAAACTGAGCATACAGTACTATACATTGCAACTACAACACATTGCATGATATGATACACACATTGATGATTTATATATTTATGTTTATATATTATTTGTTTATATGTGTGATTGTTATGTCTTTGCGGGCCTGGATGGGAGGTGACTAGAACAGGAAATACCAAGTGATATTGGTCTTGTTCTGGCGTTCTATAGGGAGAAATTTCTTAATTGAAATTTGCATGCAACATAGTTTGCAAATATTTGGTTAGTTGTGACGACTGTTTCATATTTGTATTTGTAACATTTTTTCTGTTCTTTATTTTTGTTTGATTTGTTTGTATAATTGTAGGTCTCATCTTTCCTTTCATTTTAGTTCTTTACACCCTTATGTTTATACACTGTGGCGTTATTTGTCTTGTTATCTTATTGCAGTTATCATTACAGATTCTGTGATAATTTTTTTTTCATTTCTCCTATTTAATTTAATTTGATCTCTGCAAATGTTTTCAGATTGTCTTTTCTTGTTTGTCTTTTGTAATGTCTTTAGTTGACATATGACATATGAGGTATAGTGGAATACACTTATAGTATAGTACAGATCAGTACTTTATGATTGTTATTGTTATAAAACAAAGTGTACAAGACCTTTATAAGGCTTGTCTCCCAAAGTGATTGGAAAAGGGAAATATTATTTTCCACAGGTACTCAAGTGATCATTGATTACATTAGGGTATACAAGACCTTTGTAAGGCTTGTCTCCCACAGTATTTGAGATAGACAGTTATTGTTGTCCACAGGTACTCAAGTTATCATTGGTTATTATAAACCATACAAGTTTTCACTAAGACTAAGTCTATGGTATAGACTTGTCTCCCATTAAAGTGAAATAAGGTAATTTATTTACTTTTCAGGTTTCTGATTTAAGAAGACAAAATGTCTACATTAGATTACTTTATAGCACAAGGAAAATCCCTTGATAAGACTGGGAAAGACTTAGAACAATGGGCTGTTGCTCAATATGACAAAGCATTAGCTGCAGAAGAAAAAAAAGCTGCTGCTGAGGAAAAAAAAGCTGCGGCTGAGGAGAGAAAACTTCAAATAGAAGAAAAAAAATTAGAAGCTGCTGCTGAAGAGAGAAAAGCTGCTGCTGCTGCTGAAGAGAGAAAAGCTCTAGCTGAAGAAAAAAGATTAGAAAAAGAAGCTGATACTGCTGCTGAACTAAAGAAATTGCAGATGCAAATGGAGGAAAGGAGATTTGAGGCAGAACAGAAGAAATTAGAAGCTGCTGCTGCAGCTGAACAAAAAAAATTAGAAGCTGCTGCAGAACAGAGAAGATTAGATAGAGAAGCTGAAGAGAGAAAAGCAATAAGAGAACATGAATTTGAGTTAGAGAAATTAAAATTGACAAGCATGAGTAATGTTAATCAGGCATCTAGTGGTAATGGTAAACCCTTTGTGTACAAGGTCAAGGTACCAGCGTTCAACTCTGCCAGTGATGATATAGCATTCTGGCTTGATAGATTTGAACGGGCTTGTCGAGCTCATAATGTTGACAAATCACAGTATGTGAATCAGTTGTCTGAAAATCTAAAAGGGGAGTCTCTGAGTAAGTTATATTTCGTCGAAGAGACCGACAAGGATAATTATGATGCTGTTAGGGCAGCTTTGATGAAGAGATATCAGCTGTCTGAGGAAGGTTATCGTCTTTTGTTTAAAACAATGAGACCTGAGGTAGGTGTAGAATTCTCAGAATTCATCTCAAAAGCACGAATTACACTTTCACGATGGATTGAATTATCCAAAACAGAGAAAACATTTGATGGTCTTACGGATTTATTGCTAAGAGACAAGGTCATGTCTTCGGTAAATAAATCATTCCTAGAGTTCTTACATGAGCGTAAACCTAGTACATTAAAGCAAATGGAAGAATATTGTGACCAGTATGCCACGGCACACCCTGACATGATTCTTAGTAACTCTAACATTAAAGAGAGTATGCCAGTTGCTTCGGCAACAGAATATAATCAGAATTACTCGCACAAATTCCAACGAGCTAAAAATAAATTTGATAAAAAGGTTAATTGGAATAAGCATCAAAACCAAGATAACCACTCAAATCAGGGTTCTTCTTCGAAGAACTGGAATCGGGCTGATAGTCCTCGACACGCGAGGGGTACCCATAATTTTAGAAATTCTCGTAAAGGGAGTAGCTATAGGAACTACCCAAGTGCTTCATGGAGACAAAAAAACCAATATTACAGGGATACTCAATATAATGAGAGTGATGATTATGATCATGAATATTATGATTCAAACCCAAATAGGGGTTATAACAGAGGCAATAATAAATATAGAGACAATTATAACCGAGGTAGATCACAACACAAAAGACATGGTAAATCTTATTACCAGGCTAACTCTGCACAACAGGAGTTCCACGACGCCGGTAATCAGAATAATGATAAAAAAGACTCCAATAGTGTAGCAAATTCCGCTTTTGATTTTGCTAGAGCATCTGAGTGTTCGCAATGCAAAACATTATTCGATCCAACCACAGTTTCTACTTTAAGCTGCGGTCACCCGCTTCCCGCGCTCCATGCGTCAATCGCGCATAATGGAAGGGGTGCTCTTGTCTTTAATAGGGGCCTAATAGATGGTACTCCGGTATCAATTCTTTTCGATTCGGGGTGCACTACCATCGGAGTGAGGCAATCACTCGTAAATCCTTCTCCAGCTACAGGCAATATAGTCAAATGTGTAACATTTGGTGGCACATTGGAGAAGTACTCCACTGCCATTATCAATATTGCTACGCCTTTCTTTACAGGAGAGGTGCAAGCATGTCTATTGCCGAATCCGATCGCTGATCTTATCATCGGTCGCATTCATGGAGTGAAAGAATGCACTCCACAGCAAATTTCTAATTGGGAAAATGTTAATATGCAATCTGCTAATGCAGTAATCACTAGGGCTCAAGCTCTTAATATGCCGCAATCTGCACATTCTGAAGATAATGATGCGCAGATCCAAGATGATCCCTTGGAGATTTCCCATGATTCCTTTATAAAACAGCAGGAAGATGATCCTACTCTAAAGAAATTCTTTACTCTGGCAACAAAAGGTGATCCGAATAAGGATACAAATCGTAAATCATGGATTACGATGAAGAATGGCGTACTTGTACATATGGTACAAGACTCCGCTAAGTCCATTCACTCTCAAATCCTTGTGCCTAAAAATATGAGAGTTAAAATCTTACAGCACGCTCATGATTCGCAGTGTGCTGGACATATGGGTTTTTCCCGTACTAAAGCTAGAGTTCTTCAATCTTTCTTTTGGCCTGCTGTGAATAAGGACATACGAATCTATTGTCGATCTTGTAAAGTATGTCAAGAGATTAAATCCAGAGGTCCACGCCATGATGCACCTATTCAGGCTGCAGACATTCCAATTCGACCATTTCAAAAAATGGCGATAGACATCATTGGTCCATTTAAGATAAAGTCTGCTAGAGGACACCAATTTATTTTGACGTGTGTTGATATGTGCACACGTTGGCCGGAGGCTGTTCCTCTAAAGAGCATAACTACTGCTGACGTCGCAGATGCTCTTTGGTTAATATTTTCTCGTCTGGGATTTCCAGCAGAAATATTATCCGACCATGGTACCCAACTCATATCGGATACCATGTCTCAAGTAATGTCGACTCTTAAGATAGAGATATCTCTGAGTAGTATTTATCATCCTATGTCCAATGGGATGGTGGAACGTCTGAATAGAACTCTGAAAAACCTACTAGGTAAGATAACAGAAGATCATCCTCAGGATTGGGATAGGGTTTTACCCGCGGCTCTCTTTGCATATAGAGAGGTCGCCAACGAACATACAGGATTTTCTCCCTTTGAACTTGTCTTTGGCGCGAAACCGCGAGGTCCTATGTCCTTACTTCATGATCTTATAACTGCTGATAATATTGTCGATGACACAAAATCCTCTTATGAATATGTCATCGCACTTAGACACAAGATTATTGAAGCATGCAAATTGGCAACTGCTTCTTCTGAATTTGCGAAACAGAAGGCAAGGGAATTTGCCAATAAAAAGAGATGTTTGCGACAACTTTGTCCAGGTGACAAAGCATTTGTCTTGCTACCTTGTAGGGAAAATAGACTTCTTATTTCTTGGAAAGGTCCGTACGATATAATATCAAAAGTTTCCGATGTTGACTATATCGTCGATATTGACGGGAAGCGTAAAACCTTCCACATCAACATGCTCACGGAATTCCATGAACGTCCTGATTATTTACAACCTGTTTTCCAGGCAACGGACGATTTTCCAGTCCAACATGGACAGTACTCATCTCTGTCAGTAATACAGGATGAGGAAACGAGTTTCTCGGATGTAAATTTACCTTTTCCAATGATTCCTCTTCACTCTAATGAATCATGGAAAGATGTTGCAATTTCTCCAGAATTATCTCCAGGAGAGCAGAAACAAGTTTCTACTATGTTAGAACAATTTCAGGATGTCCTTACTGACATTCCTGGTCAAACTGATGTCATTCAACATGACATTATTCTTACTGACCATAGTCCTATAAGAGTCAGACCGTATCCTATCCCGATACATTTTCAAGCACAGGTAGAGAAAGAATTGGATGAGATGATAGAGTTAAAATTATTGAACCATCCACATCAGCATATTCTTCGCCGATGGTTATAGTACGAAAAAAAGACAATAACATACGTCTTTGCGTGGATTATCGCAAATGGAACCAAGTGACGAAATTTGATGCTGAACCTATGCCTTTACTAGAAGAGCTACTTACGAGACTATCGAATTCTCATTTCTTTACTAAACTCGATTTGTCTAAGGGATATTGGCAAGTTCCATTATCCGAACACGCCAAACCGTTTACTGCTTTTTCGACGCCTAGGGGTCTATTCCAATGGAATTTCATGCCTTTCGGTCTTATGAACGCCCCTGCAACATTCGTACGCATGATGCGTCGAATCCTATCTCATCGCTCAGATGTCATTGCGTATCTTGATGACATCTGTCTTTTCAGTGATACTTGGAACGATCACTATAATGGGATAAATGAACTATTGTCTATCTTACGCGAGCATAACCTGACAGCGAAACCATCGAAAGCATGTATTGGTTTTAGTGAAATATCTTTCTTAGGACACCGGGTTGGTCATGGGTTCCTAAAAACAGAAGACCATAATACAAGTAAGATACTTAACATTTCTATTCCTAAGACTAAAAAGCAAGTGCGAAGTCTCTTAGGTCTAATACAATTTTATGGACGATTCATCCCGAATCTGTCCTCCATTATGTCACCTCTTTCTTCCTTGCTAAAGAAAGGGTCTCCTAATGTAGTCCATTGGACTCAAGAATGTCAATCCTCTTTGGATAAGGTTAAAACTATGTTTTCTACTTCACCTATCCTAGTATTGCCTTCTAAGGATAAGACATTTATTCTTCGTAGTGACGCTTCATCCACCGGGATTGGAGCAGCACTAATGCAAGAGTACTCTGGAACTCTGCATCCTGTGATGTATATTTCTCGGAAATTAAATGCCGCAGAGAAGAATTACTCGGTCCTAGACCGTGAATTATTGGCTATGGTTTGGGCAATCCTTAAACTGCAAAGATTTCTCCTTGGCGCGCATTTCATTGTGGAAACTGACCAGAAAGCTCTTACGGCTATTCAGAGTAAAAATCTGAAGAGCGCAAGATCAACGCGATACGCGATTGCTTTGCAGCCATTTCATTTTTCGGTGCGAGCTATCCGTGGGTCAGAAAATGTGATGGCAGATATTTTGTCTAGATGCCCACATGATTCATAACTGTTATACAACTTTGATACAGTTGTTCCTATGTTGAAATGTGTACACATATGTAATATCATATATTGATTGTAACACTACTTAGCGGTTCATTGATATTTATTCACCGCTGATTTTTCAATGTTTTTCGTCTTTGATGATCATGATGTTAAGATATCTTAGATGAAATTTATGTATAAACTAATGTACAAATTGTGTCATTGCTAATATTGTAGTATGCGTTGGTGACACCTCTCTGGAAATATTTATACTTAGAGAAGTACTTTCTCTAAGGTCAGAAAACTTATGCTTATCATCTGCGCATTGTTATTGGTGCGTTGTGAGCCTATTGTATGTTGCTCCTAGATGTATTTCAAAAAAAAAAATGTACCATTTTTTTTTCCCGAGGGGTGTGGTAATCTGTTGCGTGCATATTTTGACGCACATATTACAAAAATCGATATGGCTATTTAATATGGAAAAGATATAGACATTCATTCATTTGTGTATGAAAATGCTGTCAATGGGGAAGGCTAGATAATCCATAATTGTTTTACCTTTTTGATTATAGGAGTAATCGTTCTTGATATTAATTCGGCGCATGGATATGACACCCTTGTCCGTACCTATTTCTTAGGGCCAGAAAATAGATTAATTTGCTTATTATGTTTATGGCCTGAATTCATATGTATTACATATTATTAGTACAAGTAGAATCAGTCCTATATTGTATATTTTGGATGGGTAGGCAGGACTATATTCTTGTTACACCGCTCTAGCGGAAGTAGGAGTTGTCTTGTCTAGTCGTGATGAGTTCCGATGTACCGTGACAATGGCGGTTACGCATTTTTTCCAGGGCTGGTAGATTCTTCAGTAAAAATGATTTATGAAGTGGTTTTTCTTCTATAGGAGATTGTGTCTCTACTAGAGTTGTGTTAGAGACTCTCCTAATGTACGGTACCATGTATGATTCGGACTCCAGGTAATTCCAGTCCCTGTTTTGATGATCTCAGGTCGGTTAGGCCTAGCGGGAATTTTGTGCTTCGCAACGCTAGGGTCAAGTTTGTATCGACGGAGATGACAGGCTCTATACTGTAATTATATCTACGTGAGGTAACTGGATTACGGTAGATCTGTGTGGAGGAACTTTATGAAATTATGCATATGTATTGCAAATTAACTTTGGCTTATATATATATCCTCCTGTGAGCGAGTGAGCGACAACTCAGGTAGGCGGCCATGTTACATTCCTGTCATCGTATTTTTGAATCCCTGTCCAAAGAACGGAACATGTATCTTATTATTCGGACAGTGGCAAGGAGATCTCAATTTTGATAGAAACCCCTTATCGTGGTTTCACAATATGATAAACTGTGAATATAAAGCAACTTTAGTTACTTACCGATCCGCCTTCACTGACGCGCTTAGTCAGATAGGGGATGCGGCCATTGATGTACTACCTATTATTTATGAATGTGCCGTATACAACTGACACTTCTTTATAGATCTGAGCATCTAATAAAGTGCTGTGTCCATTCTAAACTGTGCGAGGAAAAAGTTACTTTGGGATCGTGGTACTAAACTATCAGACTGTTCAAGGAACTAAGCAATCAGACTGTGAAGAGTCATCATCACAAAAGAATCGACGAAAACCGCGGCTGCAGGACTCACTTATACCAGCTAAGTGCTTATAGAAGGCACCAGCAAAAGGACAGAAATATTCCTTAATATAAACCCTCTATCCAGTCTCGATGAAGACAAATTGACTTTTCATTTAAAATTCACCATCATTCTATTTATTTTAACCTGTTAAATCTAATTGATTATTAAATGTGTTAAACGTTATTTTAAAACGTAATAATCTTAGTTGATTCAGTTATTGTAAGTGTGAAAGCATTCGTATGAGCAAGACTATTTTATATATATATATATATATATATATATATATATATATATATATATATATATATATATATATATATATATATATATATATATATATATATATATATATATATATACACACAAAGCTACTTCTTGTAAAAGGGAATTTCGCTGGATTTACACCAGCTGGGGGCTTGAACGGGCTATGACCATCGCTTAATTCTTCATAAAAGGCAGCGGACCGATAATAAGTTAACAATTGCTCAGCAAATGCAACATTGTTCTTGACTTCTGAAATATCTTATGAAAACAGCCTTGAGATAGAATCTCTGATCTCGTAAACAGACGATGTCTGCTGTGTCCAAAAGACAACTTAAGACCTCGTAATGCACATTACAGATATGTTTCTGTATGCAGATGGGAAGGGATTGTTTGTGCTAGATTTTCATTATGAAGATGCAAGCTAGAATCTGACATTGAAAACATCAAGGCCTATTGTAAACAACTTTAATATAGAACCACGGTAACGAAAGCGCGGCTCGCGGGCCACGTGCGGCTCGTGCCAGCCAATGGTTCGGCTTTCATTACGTGTCTGAAATTGTGTTTGTAAAATGTGCTGAATAACTCTCCTAAAAAAGATCTTTTTTTTCTGGTTTTAACCATTGAGACGGTACAGAGACATTACTTGCAGCAGGGATGTACTACTGTTGGGCATTTTAGACATTTATTACACATAAGGAAGGGAAACCCGAGGCCTGTAAACAGGATTTCCCTTCCTTATGTGTAATAAATGTTTATACAATATCAAACCTACCCTCTGTCCTGTTCTCACTGTCCTAGTCTACTATCATTTACTGGACACAGTATTAAGGTCATTGTCTTGTTGGATTGGCCTATACTGCAGGATAGGGAAACAACAGAAGTGATTGCGTCATTAATAGGCTAAACTGCCCATGGTGGACTTCCGGTGTCGTGTATTGCGGTTCGCACTAATGACCTGTCATTGAAACATCATTTATTGGTGATGCGTAGATGGCATGGAGGATAGTGTGATTCGCTTTCATGGCTAGGCGGGGTTGTCGCACGGAAGGTCCAGGGTTCAAATCATGGGTAAGCCACTCATGTCTGTTGTTTTCTGTTGTCTAGTGTTCTATTTCTTTGTTTCCTACGAGTGCCTGATAACATACCTTTATATTTGTTTCATATTAATTTACATTTTAGACATTGCCCGAGGGCCCACAGCTAAGGGTTAGACATAAAAAAAAACTAGTAATCAATATGGAATCAGTTATCAGCGCCCAATGACTGTTTTTTGCCCGGGATCCAGAAATATATCATTTTGCCTCTCCTTGAAGGAGGGGGGCATGTAACGTTGAATTTATATGCAGCTCCGCTAACTTGTACAAGAATTAAGAAACGTTACGTTATACATATGTTGTTTGAAAAAATATATGGATTGATGTTTCCTAAATTTCGTCCAGCAATGCGGCTTCTAAAACTATCATAGCTGGCCATCGCTGACAGAATAACGTCTACAGAAAATCAGCTTTTCACAGCGCAGTCTAAGAAAAGTGGAAGAACGCTGTAACAACCAACTGACGTGATGACGTCATCAAGTGAAAGTAAAGGTTTGGTTTGGTTTAAAGGACCATCTTCATTGCACACGGACACCTCCATCAGTGCTCCGATCTTCTACCTTAGATTACATAATGAGGATCTCAGCACCATGCACGAACTCCGTAGCACCGGCGAGGATCCCAATAGGGGTTTATATAAATCACACATTCTATATATTGCAATATCGTCTAATCTTTTCTCTTCTTCTCGTTCTTCCAGTAGTTGTGTAACAGCAAAACTTTTAAGAGTCTCGCCTTCCATGCCAAGACTCTTTCTTTGCTCAGTGAAATAATCCAAAGTAGACGTGATGCCTAACAAGTGAGTAACTCACTCAGTCGTAATATCGAGATCGATCGATTAATTTAATTAAAGTTAATTAATGTTCACCAGTTAATGTACTATAGGTTCCTTGAACCATAAATGCCAACAAATTATCTCAAACCAGTGACGATCGGGAAAAGACCGATTGACTTCTGGAAAGACAGATAACACTGGGAAAGACTAGAAACCGGCTGACCGGGTTAGCACCCCGTAAGCTGTATTCAATTGCTAAAGGACCCAAAAAAGATAGATGCCCCCAGGATTCATCGAAAAAGGGGGGGGGGAGGATGATGAATCCACAGGCGCCTCAATGGAATCGACCAGACCCGTTACACGGACTTCGATATCTGAACAACGGCTGGAATTTCCATGTGCCTGTAGTAGGGAATTCTCTACTCAGCGAGGAATGAAAATCCACAGAACGAAAAAGGGGTATGGGAGGTCATCAGGGGAAGATCAACAGCGCTCTGTCTCGACGGATAAGACGTTAGAAGAACGCAGCCAGGAGTCAATCCACAGTGCTGAGTACATTCAAGTTGATCTGCCAGATGATGATCTCACACACTTCTTGGACGGGAAGAGAGATGCAATAAAGTTTCCACCTGCCAGTGCAAAAGTGCTTTGGGAACAGCTGGACGAAGCCTTGGCAAAAGAGTTGGATAACAGCCTGAAGCAGCTATCTTTGGAGAAGAGGCTGGAAATCTTCGGCGACATAATATATCTGCACTGTCGCAAAGTGTTCGGAGTGAGGTAGGCAAGGGAAAGTAACCCACCACGGAAAAGTAGAAGACAAATTAAAATAGAAGAAATCAGGAAACAGAAGAAGCATGCCCGAAAACTGTTCAAGAACGCAGTTGCCACAGAGAAGGAAGGGTTACGGCACGTTTGGGAGCACCTGAAAGGCCAACATAATGCCCTTTGTAGAGCAGAAAGGTTGTGCAGGAAGAGAAGGAAGACTCGAAGGGATAGGGAAAGATTCTTTAGGGAACCCTTCAAGTTTGCCAAAGAACTGTTTGAGCAGGCACGGTCGGGTACGCTAAACATCAGGAAAGAAGACCTGGAAGAACACCTTAGAATGACATATTCAGATGGTCGCAAAGATGAGCCGCTCAGCAGCATGGCAGGCCTTAAATGGCCGGGTAAGCCAGGAGCTGAATTTAACACCAAGCCCCCAACGGCGCAAGAGGTAGCAAGCATTGTCCAGAAAGCTCGGTGCAAGTCAGCTCCAGGTCCTAATGGTGTTCCATATGTGGTGTACAAAAGATGCCCTGATGTTCTCAAACGACTGCTCCGTTTACTGAAGAATGCGTGGAAAACCCAACTCGTAAGCAAGGAATGGAGAAAGGCAAACGGAGTCTACATCCCGAAGGAACATAATTCCACAGACATCAGTCAGTTCAGGCAATCTCACAACTCAATGTGGAAGGGAAGATATTCTTCTCAGTAATGGCGAAAAGACTCACTACATACCTCACTACATACCTGGCAAATGAGTACATTGACACTACAATTCAGAAAGGCGGTATCCCAGGTATACCAGGATGTCTAGAGCATGCCGCAATGATCTGGGAAGCAATCCAAAAGGCAAAGTCTGACAGAACAAACCTCCATGTAATCTGGTTGGATCTAGCAAATGCTTATGGATCCGTTCCACACCAGATGTTGTGGCAGGCCCTAGAAATGTATCATGTTCCACAAGAGATTGCAGCAATGCTGAAGCTGTATTTCGCAGGGTTTTCTGTCAGATTTTCAACCAGAGATTACACAACGAAGTGGATTGGCCTTGAAGTTGGAATTGCGATGGGATGTACCATCTCTCCGATACTATTCGTCATGGCTATGCAGGTAATCCTCAATGCGGCTGAAGGAATGGCTATAGGTCATATTCACGGTTTCCAGCCAAAGAATCCCTACAGTCATTGAGGAACCTGTTAAAAGTCTTGGCAGGGTGTACGATGCCTCTTTAAAAGACTCGAAGGCAGTGCAACAGACAATAGAAATGGCAGACAGAGGACTACAGATCATAGACCAAAGCAGACTCCTAGGAAAGTTGAAACTGTGGTGCCTCCAGTTCATGTTGATACCGAAGTTGCTGTGGCCACTGCTTATATATGAAATAAACACAAGTACAGTGGAAGCTATAGAGAAGAAGGTCAACAAGTTCATGAGAAAATGGCTAGGGGTACCACCAGGTCTGTCAGATGTAGCACTGTACTGCAAAAAGTCAAAACTTCTGCTTCCCTTCAAGTCAGTTGTTGAAGAATACAAAGTTGGAAAAGCAAGGCTTGCAATGATGCTACGCGAGTCAGCTGATGACGTGGTTAAGTCCATTCAGCCCACACTGAAAACGGGAAGGAAGTGGAGAGTGGAAGAAGCTGTTGATGCTGCTGAAGAGTCACTCAAACTGAGAGAGGTAATCGGATACACACAAACGAATAGACGGGGATTTGGGCATGGTGACATCCGCTGGTGGTCCAAGGCATCAGAGACATGGATACGAGGAGCTGAGAATGATAAGAGGTTGCAAAAAGCAGTGCAGCAGGTCCAACAAGGCCAATGGACCACATGGGAAGGAGCTCTGCAGAGGTCCTTGACATGGAATGATATATGGCATATGGCACCTCTTAGGCTCAGCTTCGTGGTTAGATCAATGTATGACCTGCTGCCGTCGGCCACCAACCTTGTGAAATGGGGAAAGTCGGATGATGAGCAGTGCCACTTGTGCCAGGGGAGGCAGACACTTGAACACGTGCTCTCAGCGTGTAAGGTGGCATTAGGGCAAGGGCGATACACTTGGCGCCATAACAAAGTGCTAAATGAGCTTGCTGCGACAATAGATCAGGCAAGAATGAAAGCGAATAGCAAAGTCCTGCCAGACACCGCAAACACATACTTTCTGAGGGCAGGAAAGTCAGCACACCCTAAACCGAGTAAACCTGGTAGCAGTTTACCATCTCTTCTTGACTGTGCAAACGACTGGGAGATGGCGGTAGACCTACCTGGACGGGGGGCATATCCAAAGTGTATCAGAAAATCGCGGAGACGGTCGGATATAGTGCCTCATTCTGCAGCAACGCTTCAGGTCATACTGATTGAACTGACCGTGCCATTTGAATCCAGATTAGACGAGCAACATTCATTCAAAGCGGCCAAGTATAGCGATCTGGCCGCGGATCTGAGACACGATGCATTCAGTGCAAGGGTCATGGCGGTTGAAGTGGGCGCAAGAGGGCTTGTGGCTGCATCAGTGTATGATTTATTGAAACTGTTGGGGCTGAAGGGACAGTCTAGAACAAAGGCACTGAAGAGGCTTAGTGAAACTGCCGAAAAGGCATCAGGCTGGCTGTGGAACGACCGCAATGGACGATGGACATCGTAACAATAAACGCTGCGGTACAGAAAACACCAAAATGTTTCTAAGTCCACAACGCTGAGTTTTTTTTGGTGTACGAGTGAAAGAGATGCGACTCTGGGGCAACATTCGATGTAAACTATAGGGAGAGTGTCAGGTAAATTTCAGTGGCTTGCGGCGCGCAGCTCGTCGGCTGCGCGCTAATGTCTCAGTGTGCGTCCGTAGTTGTGAAGGGCGACGGAACGAACGGAATAATTTGTCTTCTCTTTGTTACTTTCACAATTGCCTCCGCGGCTGGCGTTGTGGATTTAAAAGTTGCTACCATAAGTGAAATGGGTTCATTTTCGATACAAGACAACAGGAAGCTGAGACGCTTGGGAGTCATGACCCAAGTGGGCCCGCCCCCTTAGAGTGTAAAGGAGTAATCGGGCCGAAACACTTGTCGGATGGGGGGACTTATTCTTATGATCAGATTGCTTCCTGTTGTATCGCTCTGTAAAGAGTTTCCTATCATCTCTCTTCTTAGCTATATAGTAATAAATGCGTTCGTTTCTAGAATGTTTATGTTCTCAGTCTTAAAATTAAAACAACTGGCAAACAGTCATAAGGATCAACAATGGAATCAAAGTCAAAAATGGAAAAGTAACCAAACGAACAGAGACAGTATTAGACAGTAGTGGACGCAAAGAATGATATGCAACGATCACAGGTGTAAATATCAAAAATGCTGTGTCATAAAATAGAACAATCGCGACCACTAAAATAATAACAAGACTAAAACGCAGAACATACACAATGTGTAAAGTGAAAAAAAGATAGCCAGATGAGGCGCACAAGGTTTGAAGAATAATGATCAAGAAAAATAAATGTAAAGACCAAAGACAACAGCAACGAACTACAACGAAAAACAATACATCACAACTAATCAAGTAATGAATATAATAAATTCAAAAAGACTGGTCGCCGGACCCCTGTACGTAAAATGTATATACGGTCTCTACAGAATAGGCCCATCCGCAGAGGTATGCTATTCCAAACTCCCAACCAACCTCCCGCAAAATACACAGAAATATACATATACGGAAAACATACAGATATGGAAGGGGCACTACCACATACAATCAAGGACAAAACTGGCCACAAAGCAAAATATCACTTATCTATAACAAAATACCACTTATCTCTAAAACATCCTCCGGATGAACCGACACGTCAAAGGAAGGAGATGTCACGCTGGTTCCACACTGTAAAATCACTCGACAGTCTGAAACAAAATCCACGTACATCCACGTATCAAGGCTGACAGAAGATGTTGACAACAGCAGTAATGATGGCCTTCGTATGCTAGGCAACACACACGAAGCACTTCGATGTTTGGAGTGCTGGGCGCCTGTACAATAAGTAATCAGTACGCGTGACCGTTGGTGTCACCTTGATGAAATGGCAGCCATTACAACAGCACAGTGTAATGAAAACATGTACAGCTGTGCTTCGTAAGTCTCGTGAGCAGCGGCTACAAATTCAGTTGATATTGTGGCAAATCGTGGTGGTGAGGTGAAAACATGGAACGAGTCCCCGTGGTGTTTGTAAGAAAAGCTAGCGTTCAGCGTATGGTAGTGGAAAAAAAATGATCCTCGAAATTTACATAATGATCCACTGGATCAGTTTCTTGAAATGTCAGCAAAATCAACTGCAGTAAAATCAACGGCTTATCCAATCACCGTTTGAAGACAGGCAAAAATCAACGGCTTATCCTCCCAATGTCTGGTTCAAAGGTAAGGAATAAACCACCGTCTTGGCATTCCAATTAATGTTGCGGGTTCTTTTGGCCATCAATTAATATGTTGCGTGCTTCTAGGGGTGTTGTTATAATTTTAGAACAATCTTCAAAAGCGGCCAAATGGCCACTTGTAAATAAGTTGACAGAACTTTTAGTGCACAGAAACAGCACATATTTATTGTATACTTTCCACTTAAGAGTCTTGCCTTTCATACTTGGAGGATCCATATTTATAATCATAATGTAATCCATATTAACATTCAGTCCGCCGGGTCACTTCCCTGTGTCATTATTTCTGTGCGTCTGTTAACAATTCGAAGTCATGGTACTTCTGACGTACTCAATAACGTCCGCCGCAATACAGTCTCTCTCTCTCTCTCTCTCTCTCTCTCTCTCTCTATATATATATATATATATATATATATATATATATATATATATATATATATATATATTGTAGCGAAATTTGGCACCTCTTGCTTTGTTGTGAAAAAAACATGTGTAGCGCGACAGACACACTCACACACACAGTGCAAGGACAGCGCGGCGGTCTTGCTTTGAAGTTTGGAGTAGGCGGAAAAAATGTGAAATATGTTTAAGCCAGACGGTACTGAAGAATAAGGAAATAGCGGACTTTCAAAGTTTGCATTTACAGGAAATTAAATTTAAAACTACAAGAAAACGCCTGATTGGAATGCAATTAAATAAAAATAATTCACTAAAGGAGATAGACTATGAATTATATCCAAAAAGGATATTATTCCAATATAAATAGTTTTAAAGATAATTAATATTTTTCACCTTCATCACATCTGCTAAAAGTTAGCTAATAATCTTTAAAAATTTATTACACTAACAAGCCTCAACGGATTTGGATAAAACATATATAGATTGAAAGCCTCATATGAGGAAAAGGGAATGATACATAGGAAGGAAGGAAGGATATAAGTGTGTAAGTGAACAGAAGAGAAAACAAGTACAGGAAAAGCACAGATTGCCCCAAATCGCCTCAAACCAGGAGATGAAACGAAAATCTTTTGGGAATTTAGGAGGTGCTTTCTCGTACGTGCGAGAGACTGAAATATAAGGACAGAGGGGCGCGTTGAAAATCATACACACCAAATCCAGAAGCCAAAGTTAAACTGGAAGACAGCATCTGCAAGAAAAGTTCTATTTTCACGCTGTATGCAGGGCAGATTAAATTCAGCCAAAACAGTCTCACCGTGAGCTTATAAATCCTGAGAGGGTATGTAAGTTTATTAAAGATATATATATGACTAATATCATTTTATTTCAGATTTTATTTACGATTTTATTGTATCAGATATAATAAAAAGGGAATGACGCTAACCAGAGATAACCTCCACCGGCATTGCCAGGAAGCATAACCATTAATTGGTTAGCCAAATATATCATGGCTAGTTCTTGCCTGGAAGCTTACGACATACCAGCAAGTACATAAGTGACTTGATATCCATAAGTGGAAGGCAAAGGTTATATAGTACCCATGTATCATAACATGTGATTTATTCATGTATTTTGTTATTTTCTGCACAGCAGACATTATCTTATCATGCTATCTCTGTAACATACTACCATGATTCATTCATTTATATACAAACACTGAAGACATGTGTGGTAAAGTGGGATGTTATAAATATTTATAGGGGACTTAGTGTACTGACTGAGATCAGCTGTGAAGGTATCTATATCTAATAAGGGTAATGTATTATAGATGACCTTACTTGCTACCACATATTTCTACCTCAGTCAGAATTATTCTGGAATATAGTGATGACTACGTTGAATGTCTAGGGTATGTATATGATGAAGTGTAAGTCACAACAACAACAGACAGATAAACAATTTAATTTATTCCACCACACTTGACAACACTGTGACACTCACATACATATAACACTCTATGAGAATATCTTAAATAAGTCACTGATAAAATTTTCAAATATCAATATGTATTCAGTGCTGTCATTAATGTATATGTGTCCTGATTCAAATACAAAGTGAACCAGGAATCACAATCAATTTTAATTACAAGTTATATGTACAGAATTTATCAATATGAATCTTGTAGTGACATATTTTAATAATAGTATCCTATGTGTGTCAGTTGTGTAGTAGTAATTTGAGGTAATAATGGTTTTGTTTTGTTTTTTTCAAGCTCTGTTGGTATTTGTCATCATGACTTCAATAGTTTGTTTCTGTTGGAACTAGTATTGGAGATGTTCTCATTTCCTGGCATTAAAACAATTAATTTCCCCTCTTAATTTTATTTTACAATGTCAGTTTAAGCTGGGGGTACATAATGTTGAGCTCAGCTGGCCACATCAGCTTATCTTTCGTGATGGCGGCAGGAAAAGACTCCTCTGCTCGATTGCTCCCCTGTGCTCTGGAGACACCTCACCGTTAGCTAAATGGACCAAGGAGTATGCTGTCCGACTCTGGATTCAGCAAAGCTCTGACCAGGTGCTGCTCAATAACTTTAAGACCACGGTCCCTGAAACAAGAAGGTTGTACCTCCTACTTCAGAACTAATTTATACTCTATTTCTACACTGATCACAATACAA